>LNAC01000304.1:2286037-2340432 GCA_002007465.1 Ailurus styani | reverse complement strand
TTTTTTTTTTTAATAAAAAAAAGGATACTGTATTTTTCTAATACAGTTTCTAATACAGAAAAAACTGATGTTTTTTCTGCATCTGCTGTGGTAATCATTTTATTGTCATCTTGTCTTCATACTATTAATATGTATTACATGTAGGTTTGCATATGTTGAACTTCTTACATCCCACAGATAAATCTCACATGATCATGATGATAATCCTTTTAAAAGTGTTCTTGAGTGGTGCCTGGGTGGCTGAATTAGTTTAGCATCTGCCTTCAGCTCAGGTTATGATCTCAGGGTCCTGGTATTGAGCCCCACATTGGACTTTGTGCTCTGTGGGGTGTCTACTTCTCCCTCTCACCCTTGTTCTGTGCTCTCCCTCTCTCTCTATCAAATAAAATCTTTTTTTAAAAAAATAAATATTTTTAAAATAAATTCTTTTTTTTAAAGTCTAGTATCTTTAAATATATATGTAAATAAAGGTGTTCTTGAATTAAGTCAACTAATATTTTTTCAAAAGCTTTTGCATTCATCATGGATATTTGTCTATCGTATTCTTATAGTGTTCTTATCTATCTTTGGTATCAGGGTAATGCTGTCCTCACAGAATGACTTTGGAAGTATACCTTTCTCTTGTTAATCTGGTCTATCCTGATCTCTATTTTCTTTTCACTGTGATGTTTATTACTTCATTCTTTCTAAGCATTTTGGACTTAATTTGTTTTCTACTTTTTCTAGTTCTTTGAAGTTTAAAATTAGGATGCTTCCTTGAGACCACCCTAATTAATATATGCATTTATTGTGATAAACTTCTTTTGTACTCAACCAGACTTCCTTTTTTCCATTGTGACAACAAAGGGTGAGGCATGCTGGCCTACTTCCTTGGTTCAGCAGCCCCCTGTCCTGGCTACTTTTATGTACACAGAAAAGTAGAAACCTCCAGGTGTTTCGGTGTAATGTGCAGACATACTTTTGTTTAGGTATAGATATCCAATTAATTGTTAATCGAAGGGGGAAAAATGCAGTATGTGTGTTATTTTCAAATAAATGCCTGGTAGGTAGTGGGGATATGAGGGAAGAAAAGTTAGCTTCTTACTTTAGAAATAAAATCCCCATCAGTTATCTAGAAGTTGGGTCAAAGGAGCAGATAAAACCTATTTGGACTCCTGAAAATCCAACCAAATCTCTTATCTAACAATCCAGTGTCTTAAATTACCAACAGGACTCTACTCAGATCTTGCTTCATAATCCTTCATTATTAAATTGTAAACAGCAAAACACATACTGGGAAGTACTGTCCTTATAAAAGTTAGAAAGTTGGCCAAAAGTAAAATATACATTTCACTAGTAGATCTATGCATAGATACTGAATGTTTTAAAATGTTATTTTGATTTTAGTAACTTTAGAATGTCAGTTTGCCTTTAGAAAATGACTTCTATATATCATTTAGGAAATGCATCTCCATTGTTTGGATTATGACCAAAAGAACAACAACAAAAAAACCCAGATGAAGTTAATTGATGAAGTAATTAATATTTTATTTTTGAGTCACAAATACTTTGCATCTAACTTTGTTACATATTTCAACTACAGTAGGGAATGAAACCTCCTATTGGTACTAATTAAATGTCATAAATTATAATAAAAGGATTTACTAAGGACTAGAGAATAAAATGACCAGAGCTATTAGTACTAAAACAGTAAACTGTTACAAAGACAATAGAACACCTGAATATTCTTATAGCCATTTTGCAAAGTAAATTTAGGCAACATAGATATAAAGAAGAGAACTCCCATCTTTAAATTCATCTTTTGTTGGAAGGGGCAAGATGGTGGAAGAATAGAGGAAAGCATTTCAGCTGGTCCCCAGAATTTAACTGGATCTCTATCAAACCATTTTGAACTCCCCCTAAATCAGCCTGAGATGTAAGAATATATATCTGGATTTCTACAAGCAGAAAACTGACTTTTTGCAAGATAGAGGACAATGGAGTTGTTAATCTGTGAGGGAATATCAAGATATCCTGCTCTGGAAATAAAAAGGCAGAATTCTAGGTAGACCATTGTGGTCTCTGGTTATGAGGGACCACAGAGCAAAAGGAGATTCCTGAAATGGTAAAGGGCCAGAGCATAAGACCATGAAACAAGTTATGGTCAGGAGGGGACCATAAACTTCCAGCCACTCTTTCCTTGAACAGCCTTAAAAAGTATGGAACCTGTACCCATGACTGGGAAAAACTCACAGAGCAGTAGTGGCTGAGAAAGGGCTTTAGGGTGGAACCTAGAGCTGATTTCAAAGCTTCAGGTGCAAGCACGAGAGCCTATAGCTACTCACGGTTTTAGAATCTTAGGGCAGAGGCGCTCCCTGGGTCCTGAGACTACCTCTGAGAGAGTTGCTGTGGGTGGGCACCTCAGGAGGCTGCAGTATTCAGCGACGCATGCAGAAGTGGAGACTGTGTCCTGGAGGGTCTATTAAAGAGGACAGACTGCAACCCCTGTCAGGGTGTGGGGCAACTCTGCACAGGCAGGATTACCTGAGAAACTGTGGCAGGCCCCTACCCCCAGAAGACAGGCTGGAAGAACAGGTGGATGACAATCCTATGGATCCTATAAAACCATGATGTCCCAATGCCAGGGACAATTGTATACTGAGCTCCAGGTGTGGCCTTACAACATGTTTATTTTTTAGATAGAATTCTTTTTTTTTTTTGCCTTTTCTAATGTTTTTATTCTTTTATTTTTCTTTATACCCTCTCCTCATTTCAACCTGATGTCTATTATATCAATTTATTTTTCGTAGTCACTTTTCAACTTTATTTTTACACACTTATATTTTTTATACATATGTAGTTTATCTTAGCCCCTTTTTTTCCCACTCTATTCAGTTTTACCTGTTTTATATATACAAGTTTTACTATCCTTGTAAGC
Source organism: Ailurus styani (assembly GCA_002007465.1). Lineage (NCBI taxonomy): Eukaryota > Metazoa > Chordata > Mammalia > Carnivora > Ailuridae > Ailurus > Ailurus styani. Next base: position 2,337,515 of record LNAC01000304.1, on the reverse strand, counting down.
TTGGGATGTAGTGTCTTCTAACACACAGACCAAAATACACCCAGGAACATCCGAAACGTCCTACTTTATCCACATTGAGAGATTATACCCTCCTTCCTCCTCCCCCCCCTTTTAAAAAATTTTTTCAATTTTTTACTTTTGTGTTTTATTTTGGCTTTGTTTTTTGGGGGGGGGGTGGTTTCCACTGTCTCCAGATTTTGCTGGGGTGTATATAGCTTGGGTCATGGTTGATATTTTGGACTCTGCTCGTTCACTTAACCGTCCATAGACAAAATGACTAAGAGGAGAAACTCTCAAAAAAGTAAAGACCAGAGACAATGCTCTCTGCCACAGAACTAATAAGATATGGATATGAGCAAGATGTCAGAGATAGAATTCAGAATAGCAGTCATGAAGTCAATACCTAGGCTTGAAAAAATCATTAGTGACAATATGGAATCTCTCTAAGGGCAGAAATGAGATCTAAAAAGGCCAATCTTATAAATGCAATGAATGAGATGCAGTCTAAACTGGATGCTCTAACAGGGTAAATGAGGCAGAAGACTGAATCAGTGATCTAAAAGATAAGCTGATAGGAAGGAAGCTCAAGGAGATAGGGATAGGCAGCTAGTAGCCCATGAAAACAGACTTACGGATATTAACAAAGCCATGAAATATTCCAAAATCAAGATTATTGGAATCCCTGAGGGGTTGGAGAGAGAGGGCTAGAAGGTATAATTGACCAAATCATAGCTGAGAACTTCCCTAATTTGGGGAGGGAAACAAGCATTCATCTCCAAGAAGCAGAGAGGAACACTCCCAAAATAAAAAATAGATCAACACCCCAATATGTAATAGTGAAGCTTGCACATCTGAGAGCAGCTAGGGAGGGGGAAGAGGTTTCTTACATACGGTTGGAGGAACATCAGAATAACATCAGACCTATCCACAGAGACCGGGCAAGCCAGAAAGGGCTGGGAAGACATATTCAGGGCAGTAAATGAGAAGAATATGCAACCGAAAATACTTTATCCAGCAAGGCTGTCCTTCAGAATAGAAGGAGAGATGAAGAGCTTCCAGGACAGGCAAAAAGTGAAAGAATATGTGACTACCAAGTCAGCCCTGCAAGAAATATTAAGGGGGGATTTTGTAAGCTAAGAGGAACCCCAAGAGTCACATAGGCCAGAAAGAAACAGAAAATCTACAAACAGGGACCTTACAGGCAATACAGTGGTACTAAATTCACATCTTTCAATACTTACCCTGAATGTAAATTGGCTGAATGCTCTGATCAAAAGTCAGTGGGTTTCAGATTAGATAAAAAAGCAGAACCATACATAGGCTGTCTGTAAGAGACTCATTTTAGACCTAAGGACACCTCCAGACTGAAAGTGAGGGGTGGAGAACATTTTATCATGCTAATGGACCTCAAAAGAAAGCTGGGGTAGCAATCGTCATATCAGGCAAATTAGATTTTAAACCAAAGGCTCTAGTAAGACATGTAGAGGGACACTGTATCATACTTAAGGGGTCTACCCAACAAGAAGATATAACAATTTTAAATATCTATGCCCCCAACATGGAAGGGGTCAATTATATCAATCAGTTAATAACCAAAGTGAAGAAACATAGATAATAATACATTAATAGTAGGAGCTGATTGTCCCATTTCATTTATTTACTTATTTATTTTGAGAAACAAGCCTGTTTATTTTTTATTATGTTCAGTAATCCAATCACATGATTGTCCCATTTTAAGAATGGTCTAAATATTATTTTCTTTTTTAAAATAAATATTCAAATGGTAAACCCAAGACCTTACCAATCAATATTTTAATATTGAAGCCTTTAGTGTTGTTTAAAATAATATTATTTGGGCAAGAAATTCCGTTTAATTTTGAAGATTTAAGTCCTAAATTTCAGACCAAGAAACTTTCATTGCAATGGGGTGAAACTGAGACCTGTGTGGTAGGGATTTATTTCCCATTTTAGATAAAGCTAAAGTTCTGCAGATTTTTCTCTGTCCTGTAGTTCTCTTTCAGTACCTTACCACTTTCCTTTACAGTTTTCAGGTAATTTTTAGCAGACCTAACCATTAACACACAGCATAATACAAAAGAAGTTAATAGGAGAGCATTTCAAATCTTTTGCTCATACATTTTAGGACTATTGTTGAAATGTCTATCTCAAGTGTGGGTCTGTTAGTAAGACTTGGGGTCTTGGGAGATCCATTAGAGATAAAAGAACTCACTAAATTTGCTAAGGCTGTGTAGCATCCGTCAGAGGCAAATTAAGAAGGCCAAGTGATCACCATGTCTCTGTGAGTATTCCATTGCAGTGGAAGATGACAGGACTTCAAACAACTGAAGGGCCAGGAAGGAAAGGGTTCTCAAACGTTGAGTTTCCCCTGGACTTCGGGATTTTCTGGGACTTGGACCCTTACAATCTAAGTTGTTGGGAGTAACTATTTGTATTTAACAACATGGTTTAAATTTATTTGCAGAAAAAAAATTAAAACATGAATCCATTATGGTCGTTTTATTGAGGAAAGGGAATGGTAAAATCTCTATTATGTAAAAAGTGATACAGCCTGCTGCTGTCAGATTTTAAAAATGGATTCTCTGAGTATCGGCACTGACTGGTCTCAAGGAGTCTGTCTCCCAGAATGGCAGAGATTGACATCAGTTTACATGCTTCTGTAGTGCAATCCTTAAAAACCCCAGAGAGATTAGTGGCTAAGCATTTGAGGAAGAAATGAAAACAAAAAACAAAGCAAAACAAAAGCAACATTTGAACATTGGGGTGCATGTGCCCCTTCAGATCACTACACTTGTATCTTTGGGGTAAATACCTGGGAGTGCAATTGCCAGGTCACAGGGTAGGTAGCTCTATTTTCAACTTTTTGAGGAACATCCACACTGTTTTCCAGAGTGGCTGCACCAACTTGCATTCCCACCAACAGTGTAAGAGAGTTCCCCTTTTTCCACATCCTCTCCAACATTTGTTGTTTCTTGTCTGTTAATTTTTTCGGCCATGTATTTTTTGGAAAAATGTCCGTTCAGGTTTTCTGATCATGTTTTAACTATTTGTTTTGTTTTTGATGTTAAGCGTATAAGCTATTCTATATTTTGGATATCAACCTCATATCAGTTATATCATTTGCAAACATCCTCAGTTCAGTAGGTGGTCTCTTTATTTTACCGATAGTTTCCTTTACTGTGCAGCAGCTTTCTATTGTGATGTAGTCCCAATAATTTATTTCTGCTTTTGTTCCCCTTTTTCTGAGGAGTCATATCCATAAATATGTTCATATAGCTGATGTCAAGCAGATTGCTGCTTATGTTTTCTTGTACTTGATTTTTGGTTTCAGACTTCACATTTAGGTCTTTCAGCCACTCTGAATTTATTTTTGTGTATGGTGTAAGAGAGTGGTCCAGTTTTATTCTTTTGTATGTAGCTGTACAGTTGTCCCAACACAAGTTTTGAAGAGACTTTCTTTTTTCCATTGTATATTCTTGCCATGTATGTCATAGATTAATTGACTATATAGGTACTGGTTTATTCGTCAGTTCTCCCTTTTGTTCCATTAATCTTTGTGCTTCTTTTTATGCCACTACCAAACCATTTGAATAGTATGACTTTATCATAAAATTGAAGTCTGAAATTTTTATACCTCTAGCTTTGTTCTTCTTTTTCCAGATTGCTTTTCAATTCAAGGTCTTTTGTGGGTCAATACAAATTTTAGTATTATTTCTTCTAGCTCTGTGAAAAATCCTATTGATATTTTGATAGAGATTGCATTAAGTCTGTAGATTGCTTTGGGTAAGATAGAAATTTTAATGATACTAATTTTTCAGTTCATGAGTTTTGAATACCTTTCCATTTGTTTGTATTGTCTTCAATTTCTTTCACCAGTGTCTTACAGTTTTCAGAGTACAGGTCTTTCACTTATTTAATTTTCTCCTATGTATTTTATTATTTTTGGTGCAATTATTAATGGAGTTATCTCCTTAAATACTAATTAAGTGATGCTTTGTGATTAGTGTATAGAAACACAACATATTTCTGTATATTGATTTTGTATCTGTGACTTTACTGAATTAATTTATTATTTCAAATAAATTTTCTGGTGGAGTCTTTAGGGTTTTTATACTTAATATCATGTCATCTGCAAATAGTGACAGTGTTACTTCTTCCACACAAATTTGGTTGGCTTCCATTTCTTTTTTGTTGTCTGGTTACTGTGACTAGAACTTCCAGTACTGTGTGGACTAACAGTGGTGAGAGTGACAACATGTCTTATTCCTCAGAGTAGAGAGTCCACATATGGACCTTCAACTCTATGGTCAGTTAATCTTTGACAAAGCAGGAAAAAATATCCAATGGAAAAAAGACAATGTCTTCAATAAATGGTGCTGGGAAAATTGGACAGTTATGTACAGAAGAATGAAACTCAACCATTCTCTTACACCATTCACAAAGATAAACTCAAAATGGATTAAAGACCTCAGTGTGAGGCAGGAATCTATCACAATCCTAGAGGAGAACATAAGCAGTAACCTCTTTGACATCAACCACAGCAACTTCTTTCAAGACACGTCTCCAAAGGCAGGGGAAATAAAAGCAAAAATGAACTTTTGGGACTTCATCAAGATAAAAGCTTTCGCACAGCAAAGGAAACAGTCAACAAAACAAAGAGCAACCCACGGAATGGGAAAAGATATTCACAAATGACACTACAGACAAAGTGCTAATAATCCAAGGTCTATAAAGAACTCCTCAAACTCAACATCCAAAAAACAGATAATCATGTCAAAAAGTGGGCAGAAGACATGAACAGACACTTCTCCAAAGAAGACAAATTGCTTACAGACACATGAAAAAAATGTTCCTCATCACTAGTCTTCAGGGAAATGAAAATCAATTGAGATACCACCTTATACCAGTTAGAATGGCAAAAATTAACACGACAGGAAACAACAAGTGTTGGATGTGGAGAAAGGGGAACCCTATTACACTGTTGGTGGCAATGCAAGTTGGTGCAGCCACTTTGGAAAACAGTGTGGAGATTCCTCAAAAAATTAAAAACAGAGCTACCCTGTGACCCTGCAATTGCACTACTGGGTTTTTACTCCAAAGAGACAGATGTAGTCAAATGAAGGGATATATGTACCTCAATGTTCATAACAGCAATCTCCACAATAGCCAAACTGTGGAAAGAGCCAAGATGTCCTTCAACAGACGAATGGAAAAAGATGTGGTCCATATATACAATGGAATATTTCACACCCATCAGAAAGGATGAATACCCACCTTTTGTGTCAACATGGACAGGACTGGAGGAGATTATGCTGAGTGAAATAAGTCAAGCAGAGAAAGTCAATTACAAGTCACTTACTTGTGAAACATAAGGAATAATATGGAGGGCATTGGGAGAGGGAAAAGAAAAGTGAATTGGGATAAATCAGAGGGGGAGATGAACCACGAGAAACTGTGGACTCTGAGAAACAAACTGAAAGTTTTGGAGGGAGGGGAAGGGGATATGGGTGAGCCTGGTAGGGCTATTAAGGAGGGCACATATTGCATGGAGCACTGGGGGGGGGGTGCATAAATAATGAATTTTGAAACACTGAAAAAAATAAAATAAAAAACCCAAAAAACAAAACATGTCTTGTTCTTGACCTTAGGGGAAAAGCTCTCAGTTTTTCACCCCTCATATTATATTACTTATTAATTTTTCACCTATTGCCTTTATTATGTTGTAGTATGTTTTTTGTATACCCAATTTACCAAAGGTGTTTATGATGAAAAGATGTTTATCTAATTCCTCGAGGTGCAAATATGGCTTTTATTTTTTCTTTCACCAATGTGATGTATAACATTGATTAACTTAAGGAAATTAAGCCAAACTGTCATCCCTAAATAAATCTCACTTTATTGTAGTGAATAAAACTTTATTGTATTGTTGGATTCACCTGATATTTTGTTGAGGATTTTTGTTGGGGATATTTGTTGAGGATTTTTGCATATATGTTCATCAGAGATATTGGGCTGTAGTTTTCTCTTTTTTTGTAGTATCTTTTTTTTGGCTTTGGTATCAGAGTAATGCAGCCTTCATAGAGTAAGTCTGGAAGCAATGATTTCCTCTTACAGTTTGGAATAGTTGGAGAGGTATAGTTATTGACTTTTTAGAAATGTTTTATAGATTTCACCTGGATACATTTGGTCTAGACTTCTACTTGTTTGGAGTTTTTTAAATTACCAATTCATTTTTGTTACTAGTTCAGTCTGTTACAATTTTCTATTTTTTTCTGAATCAATTTTGGGAGACTGTATGTTTCTAGGAAATCTTCACTGCTTCTCATTCCTTTTTTTTTTTATTCAGTTAGCCACTGTATAGTACATCATTAGTTTTTGATGTAGTGTTCAATGATTCATTAGGTGTATAACACTCAGTGCACATCACAACATGTGCTTCTCCTAAATACCCATCACCCAGTTACCTCATCCCTCCCAGCCCCCTCCCTTCTGAGACCTTCAGTTTATTTCCTGGGGTCCATAGTCTCTCATGGCTCATCTCCCTCTCTGATTTCTCTCTGTTTAGTTTTCCCTCCCTTCCTAAATTTTCCTCCACACTATATCTTATGTTCCACATATGAGTTGAAACCATATGTTAAAATTGTCCTTGTCTGCTTGATTTATTTCTTTCAGCATAGTCCCCTCCAGTTCCATCCATGTGGATGCAAGTAGTGGGCATTCATCCTTTCTGATGGCTGAGTAATATTCCATTGTATGTAGAAGCACATCTTCTTTATCCATTCATCTGTTGAAGGACATCTTGTCTTCTTCCACAGTTTGACTGTTGTTGACATTTCTGCTATGAACATTGGGGTGCATGTGTCCTTCCTTTTCACTACATCTGTATCTTTGGAGTAAATACCCACTAGTGCAATTTCTGAATCATAGGGTAGCTCTATTTTTAACTTTTTAAGGGACCTTCATACTGTTTTCCAGAGTGGCTGCACCACCTTGCATTCCCACCAACAGTGTAAGAGGGCTCCCCTTTCTCCACATCTTCACCAACACTTCTTGTTTGCTGTCTTATTAATTTTTGCCATTCTCACTGGTGTAAGGTGAAAGTGAAGTTTACAAGTTTTCACTTGTAAAAGTGAAAACAGATGGAGCCAAAATGGTGGGCCGATAAACTTCATATTGATCCCTCACAACAAAAAAGACAACAAAAAGTGAAATATTGGTTTCAGGAGTAGAATTTAGTAATTTATTACTTACATAAAACATACAGTGCTCATTACAAGTGCCCTCCTTAGTACCCATCACCTATTTTTTCTTTCTTGATTGCTTCCTCCCTCCCTCTCTTCTTCCTTCCTTCCTTCCTTCCTTCCTTCCTTCCTTCCTTCCTTCCTTCTTTTTCTTTTTTCTTTTTTTTTTTGGTGGAATTTAGGGTGTTTTATATATCATAGGATCACATCTACCAAGAGTAAAACTTTTACTCCTTCCTTACCAATCTGAATGTTTTGTATTTCTTTTCTTATTTTACTGTTGCAACTAGATTTCCAGTACTATGTTGAATAAAAATAGTTAGCATGGACATCCTTGTCTTGATCCTGACTTTGGAAGAAAAACTCTTTTTCACCATTGAGTACGATGTTAGTTGTTGATTTTTTATATCTGGTCTTTATGATTTTCAGGTATGTTCCCTCCTACTCACTTCACTGAAAGTTTTTATAATGAAAAAATGTTACTAGAAAATGATTCTTCATTTATTGATTGTTTTTTTCCTATTAAGAGATGTATCATATTTATTGATTTGCAAATACTGAAACACCACATGCTTCACCAGAACTGTATATAATTTAAAATGGGTTAAATGTATGGAACGCTACATCAAAAACTACTGATGTACCATTTGGTGACTAACATAATATAATAAAAAAAGTGAAAAACTGAAATGAAATAAAATGGGATAAATAATTCTTTTAATATAGTCTTAAATTTGATTGGCTAGTATTTTCTTGGGGATTTTTGTGTCTGTGTTAATAAGAGTTATGGACCTGTGTTTAATTTTATTTTGTGTGGTGTCTTTTTCTGTTTTTGCTGTTGGGATGATGCTGCACTCAGAAGGGAAAATTTGAAAATTTTTCTTCCTCTTCCATTTTTGAAACAGTTTGAGAAGAATAAGTATTAAATCCTTTTGAAAATGGTGGAATTTTGAAGCCATCTTGCCCTGGACTTTTATTTGTTGAAAGATTTTGATTACTGATTTAATTTCTAGTAATCAATCTGTTCAGGTTTTTTTATTTCTTTCTTGGTGATTCAGTAGGGAAGATTGCAAGTTGTCAGGAAATTTTCCATTTCTTTAGATTATCCAATTTGTTGCCATGTATTTTTGTAATATTTTCTTATAATTCTTTGCATTGTGGTGATGTCTGTTTTTTTTTTAATTTCTAATTTTATTTATTTGAGTCCTCCCCTTTCCACTGATAATTCTGGCTTAAGGTTTTTTTATTTTATCTTCTCAAAGAATCAGTTCTTGGTTCTATTGATCTATTTCGTTGTTGTTGTTGTTTTTATTCCATTTAGTGTCACTTTAATTTTTATTATTTCTTCTTTCTTTATCTTTTTATTTACTGAAAGAGTTTTGATTGCAACATTTAGGCCATTTACATCCAAAGTAATTATTAATAGATACATATATATTGCCATTTTGCTATTTTCTGTTTTATTATAGTTCTTCTCTGCTCCTTTATTGTTCTCTTGTTCTTGTCCCTTGTGGTTGATGATTCTTTTTAAATAACATACTTGGATTCTTACTCTTTTTTATGGGTGTATCTACATAGATTTTTGATTTGTGATCACTGTTGGGTTCATATAGGACTTTGTAAGTAAAAAATCTATAATATGTTGATGGTTACTTAAGTTTGAACACGATCTAAAAGCATGATGTTTTTACTTCTCTCTACACATTTTATGTCTATAATATCATATTGTGCATCTTTTTATTTTGTGCATCCCTTGACTTTTTTTAAGTTTTCATTTAAATTTTAGTTAACATACAGTCCAATATTGGTTTCAGGAGTACAGTTCAGTGATTCATCACCTACGTACAACACCCAGTGCTCATCACAAATGCCTTAATGCCCATCACCCATCTAGCCCATCCTCCAACCACCTCCCTCCATCAACTCTCAGTTTATTCTTTATGGTTAAGAGTCCCTTAAGGCTTGTCTCCCTCTCCTTTTTCTCCCTCTTCCAATGTGCTCATCTGTTTGCTTGTTTGTTTGTTTTTTTACATTCCCAATATGAGTGAAATCATATGGTATTTGCACTTCTTTGAGTGACTTCTTTCACTTAGCATAACATACCCTAGCTCTATCCTCATCATTGCAAATGGCAAGGTTTCATTCTTTTTGATGGCTGAGTAATATTCCATTGTATAATATATCCCTTCTTTATTCATTGTTAATCAGTTGATGGACATCTTTCAGTAGTTTGGTTAGTGTAGATAATACTGATAGAAATATTATGGTGCATGTACCCTTTAGAATCTGTATTTTTGTATCCTTTTGGTAAATACATAGTAGAGCAATTGCTGGGACCTAGGTGAGATCTATTCCTAGGTTTTTGAGGAATGTCCATACTATTTTCCAGAGTGGCTGCACCAATTTGCATTCCCACCAACAGAGTAAGAGGGTTCCCCTTTCTCCACGTGCTTGCCAACACCTCTTGCTTTTAGTTTTGTTAATTTTAGTTATTGTGACTGGTATGAGGTGCGTATCTCATTATGTGTGTTTGTTTTTTTTTTAAGTTGAGTTGTAAGCTAAGGTGCTATAGACTTCAGCCCTTTAAATTGTATTATGAGGTAGTTTTTAAGTGCATTCGCAAAGCTGTGCAACTAGTGGCCACTGACCAATACTGGACTACAAATGTTTATGTTCTAGCTGACAGAAAATTTACATATCATGGAGTTCACTGTTTCAAAGTGTAGGTTTGAGAGGATTTAGTAAAGTCACAAAGCTGTGTATATACCACCAATGCAGAACAAAGAAATGACTTCTTACTAAAATAAATCATGATTTTGTAATCATGATGTGGTAGAATTACAAGGGTCATAAAGGATATTCTCTACAATATATTTGGTAGAAAAAGTTATATATTAGTTATATGTTATGCTCAATCTTGATGTTTATTAAATATTTCAGCGATGGGCAAAAGATGGTTTTTATGGGTAAACTGTGCTCAGTGGAAAAAGTCCTGTTACACAACTGTCACTTGTGAATTAATATAAGAAATTTGATCATCTTAGGAACTTCTGTTCTGTGCTTGCATCTTTAGAAAATAAGAAAAAGGAATTTTTATGTCTATAGGAAGTAGAAGCCTGAAACTGAAATTCTCCATCATCTAATTTCCTCCTGTTGAGGACTATAGATGGCGTTGCGGAGGAAGTGGAGAGGTCCTTTTCCTTTGCGGCATTTACCTGGGTATAGTGTCTGCTTTCAACTATGGTCTGTTTCCATCCTTAGAAGCAGGGCTGATTCCGTTTTTCTTTCACGTGTTCTTGGTTGGATGAGAATGCTTTGTCTCCAGCCCCGTGAAATCCCATCTTCACAGCCTGGGTTGGGCTGTGGTCTCAGCTAGTGCTCATATTTCCTCCCATGCTTGTGCTTAGCATCCAAGTTCCTAATCTTTGGGTAAGTACTGTTTGAGACCTGGCTCCATCCTTGACCACACCCCCCGGTATTGCCTGCTTAGTTGGATTGGGTCATTTCTATTTGCTTGGAAAGCAATGAACTTGGTCTATGGAGATGCCATGTGTAAGGAGGTTTTTAAAGGTTTGAGAGTTGTGCCAATTTGTTGCATGCTCAGTCTGGCAGGAGGAGGATTTTTTGAACAAATTCTAATTGGTCTTCCAAATCTAGATAGTTTTCCCAGTACCTATCAGCTGATGATTTCAGTGCATCCTTTTTAATAACAACATATAGTTCATGTTCTTTTCAGATCCAAGGCCCAAAGAGTACTTGAAATATGTTATAGCAATGAAGACTTTGATACTGGACAAATCAATGAATGTCTTCTGAGAGTATTTTACTTGGTCCTACTCATAAGTAAATGGTGTTGGCCTAATTTTTGCTATGTACTAGACAGTCTTTGCTTCATTTTTCTTTATTTTGAGCTCCCCAGTATAGAATGGGCTTGCTGGGCCCCAAGCCAACACAACTAGCAAAGGTGGCATAGTCTACAGTAAAAAAAGGAGTTAATAGTACATACTATAATTAGAAATAATTAAATACACTTAGTTTTAAATGAATTATCTTAAATGTTAAAATAGCTGCTTTTGACATTAAACCCAAGTTACTGATTTCAGAGTAACTCTGACAAACAGGGGAGGAATTGGGTGAGGAGTCCCTGTCAGGTGGGAAGTCAAGGCACTTAAACTAAACTTGAAGATAAGACAGGGGTTGAAGATAGGCTCAGGATTTCAGGAGGCACAGTGTTTCAAGAATCCTACCCACATAATTTGAAGTTTCTTAGGTGGCAAGGATCCAGCAAGGAAGAGGGGGATAATGCCTGCATGGCATAGGTAATCTCTGGTGATATGGTGAGTCTGGAGTAAAGCAGTGAAGCTAGTCACAAAAGTCTGGCTTTCTGAGAACAGAGGCAGCCAATTGAAGACAGTTATAGAAATTTTGTGAAAAAGAAGGTGATTACAATGTCAAGTCTTTTTAGGAATAATGTCAAGGCTTTGAAAGACATTTGTAGGACACAATATCCAGTCGTGAGCGTTCCTATCTTAGGCATATGATAAATACTGTGATGGATTATTTGGCACTTTGGAGAGCATTTGAATTCCTCCATAATAAAAATCTATGTCCCTTGTCTTGAGCTTTTCAGAGAGTGCTTCTCTGGAGACCTAGATATGTGAACTCTTCCTGTCAGTTTGCGTTTCAAAAGCTACCTCTACAACTGCCACACAGTATCTGATCTATGTCATGCCACTGTTTCCTGACTCATTACATATGGCTACATGATTCCAGTATTATAAAGTCCTTGTCTACTCAGTCTTGGTGCTGTACTGTGCTACCTTGAACTTTAAACCATCAGGCATGGTTACGGTGAGAGGTATTTCACTGCTGACAGCTAGTACTCAATAATCTTTGAAACTCATGCCGTTTTCAACAGTAAGTGTTCTTAAGCTTCTCTCATGGAATCCCTACTTAACTTTTTTTTTTCAGCTCCTTTTTAAACACTTAGGACCACTGACCTCATGACTGTCTGGGGAAAGATTGGTCTCTGTTCCCAGCATGTTCATGTAAGTATTCTTCAATGAATCCTCACTCATTCAAGCAAGTAGTATGACAGAGACTGTGGAGTTAGGACTGTTTACAGTGTGAACTTGAGTAAACTTGAACTGGCAAACAGTGAAGAAAGGTAGAAAGAAACACAACATACTGGTCTAACAAAGTTCTGTGGTTATGGATGGGACTTGTTTTGAACTTGAAGACTAGAACTGTGAAACAATATTAGAATATTTCAGAGTGGGCTGTAAATAACAGCATTAGCCATAGCCAACATGTGGTCTGTTGAAAGCCTAAAGTATTGGTAGTGGCAGAGGTGTTGGACAAGGGTAAAATGAAGATGTGGGTTGTGAGGCTGGATTGCACAGGGGTGCACAAAGTGAGATTCCTAAGTCTGAAGTAGCTCTGGACCTTCCTAATGTAGCAAACCCCTCTAAATTGATTAATGAATTGCAGTTGTTCGATTCCTGGGTAAAGAGAGTTGTTTCTTTATGTTGAAGATGGAAGCAGAGTTGAGAGAAAAAAACAAGAAAGAGTCAATAGCTGCTCTTTACTACTTTGTTTCACACTATGTCATCTTATGGTGACTTAACCTTTCTAAATTGGATCTTCAAAGACACATAAAATCTTGGGGAGAAGGGTGAGCAGAGAAGGGAGAGATGGTATACATTTCTCTGGGAAAAAAAGTGAACTCAGAGAGATTGTAGTGAAAGGCATTCCAGAATTAGGCCATAGACTTTTGTCCACCTTTTATACCATAATGACTTTCAATACTTTTTAACAGTTTGGTAAATCCTGAGAGTATTCATAAATGTGGAGGTGCTTGGTTTATTAGAAGCATGGAGGGCTAAATGGGTGATGAGTTCTGGGCCAGGACCTCCACCATCCATTGTTGATGTTATAAAATATCTTTTCTTTTTTTCTTTTATTCTTTGTTGTTGTTGTTGCTGTTGCTGCTGCTGCTGTTGTTGTTGTTGTTGTTGTTGTTACATTCTGGTTCTTTTTTTCTCTAAGCCCCAAACGCAGAGGCAGAGCTATGGATGAGTAAGGGCACAAAGAGAGTAAATAGTAAATTTGTCAAGCAGTTGAATGGGAAATCTCGCAACCCTTGCTTGCTCACATGTGATGTTGCACATTCATTTGCATATGTGTGTGAGGGTGCAGAGGAGGCACAGAAGGGAAAGCCTGCACAGGCCTGTGTTTGTTCATCTTTCTTCTCTTTGAGATCTTGAGTGCCTTAATGCAGAGTGGTCTCAAACAGCCATTGTATAAGAACACAAAAAATGGTTGAGCGTGGATGGCTCAGTCAATCAAGCAGCTCCCTTCAGCTCCGGTCATGGTCCTTAGGTCCTTGGATTGAACCCTGCATTGGGCTCCTTGCTCAGCAGAGAGCCTGCTTCTCCCTCTCCCTTTGCCTGATGCTCTGCCTACTTGTGCTCTCTCTGTCTCTCTGTCAAATAAATAAAAATCTTTATAAAAAAATTATTGAGCAACCAAAACTATATTCAGTTCCCTTTATAGCATGTTCTAGAACAAGTTCAGCTGTTGGTTGTTTTTATTTGAGCCCATCAAGAATTGGGAATTGCCAGCCTAGTAAATATTCTTGTGTTCAGTGTGACATAGTATGTTTCTGCTGTGTAGGCAAAAGCATCTTTGTTTTAATGATGTTCATACCTATATCTTATCAGGCATTATCAGCATCGAGAAGACAGGAGAGTATTTCTGCTCAGTCTGTGACATCAAGGGCTGTTTTGCTAGTTCAATGTGTCACACACAGCAGGAGAGGCAAACGTAAGTCATGGGAGTCAAGTCAAGTAGATGTGGTTCTTTTCCAGACATGATAAGAGGGACTTGTATAGTTTATAAAACCACCAGGGTTTTCCACTTTTGAATAGAGAGCAAAGAGAAGGATGGGCTTTGTTAATCCTATCATGCAGTCATCCACATGTGTTGACTGTGTCCTTTGACAGGTTAGTAAAGCTATCCATTCTGGATGTGCCATTTGTGTCCTTAAGACATTTCTGCTTAGCTGCCTGGTGTACGTCAAAAACCTCTTTAAACAGCCTGGGCAATCTGTGTTTCTGTCCATATTATTATAACTCAGCAGACTCATTGTGTATTTTATATACTGTGACATCATACATGTCCTGGTACTTACCTATGGAAATTGGTTGTACATTGGATATTTCTTCCATTACTAGGATTTGTTGTCTCACTTAAAGTATTGCCTCAAGTCCTATTCAGTATTTTAATGACAGCATGCCCACTACCACCATTATACAAAATGCATCAGGCCGAATGTCCATTCCCATTCCCGTCGAGGTTGATACTGCTTTGCTCCCTTTATGCTCTTACTGTTGTAACAGAAGTGTAGACCCATAGAAATTACTGAAGTTGTTAATTTGGGGGTGAGTGCACTTTGGCCATGTAGGAGGAAAGGATAATGTGTTTTCATATAGAAAGAAAAGTACTCTAATTGTTTTAATAGGCATATTTGCACAGTGTTTGTAGATGTTTCTTTAAGTGTTGCATTGGTGTAGGGCCTCTCTGTTTTCTATAAGGTTTTCATTTGGTAGATCAGGTAGGTAGCTCTGACTGGGGGGCTAGGCAAAATTTTCATTTCTATGCTTAACTGGATGTCCCTGGGAAAGGTGGAAATAATTATGATTTTTATTTTAATATTGATAGATGTGGATAGAGAGGGGTGGTTAGAATAAATAAACTAAATATTCACTGGAGATATTGACTGGGTAATTGTGTCAGTCATAGACTTTCACTAAATGAACTATCTGGAAGTCAAGCTTTAGTTTGTAGACAGCTGGGCTTAGAATTGCCAGGCTAGTGAAAAAAAGATTGACGTTTAACTTATTAACTTAGTCCTGAATCCCAAACTTGCAACTAAGTTCCCCCAAACAAGGAAAAGTTGAAAAAAAATGGGACTAGAGCAATAAGTGATGCAACTTTTTTCTGCCTACTTGCATGTAATTAACATTTTTCTGTTGCTTTTGTGTTCCCTCTCTCTCTTTCATTCTCCTGTGTATGTCCTCTCCTCAACTTGGATCCAGGGACCAGTCAAAGTTCTTACACATTGCAGTTTATTGGAATATCTCTCTGGGTCTCTTTTAACCTTAAAGAACCCTCACCCTGTTTTGAATTTGGAGCCTGGACTTATTGTCTGACTCAGTGCTCCACACCGTGGGATTGTTTGATTATTATTTCATCACAATGACCTCGCATCTGTACTGATGGTTCACTGGTGACCTGGAAATTGTAGACTAGGTTACTGTTGGTATCAAAAGCTCTAATAGTTTTCTCATTAAGTGAAAATATTCATAGGAGTCATTAAACTTTTTGGGTTATGTTTATGATATCTAAACCTGTTGCTCAATTTCAATATGACAACAAAAGAATAAGCAAACATCACCTGCCTCCCACTAACAGTACACAGTACCATTCATGAAGTATTCTTGTCAAAAAGAAGAGTAGAATACAACGTACTTAAAAAGACAGAGGAAAGCATACATGGTAAGATACCTAAGAGACCCAGCAATCAGGTATAGATTCTTGCCTTTTGGAGACACTTACCAAATACTAATTAAGTTTAGATAGATTTGGGGTGTTTGTTTCAAGATGATCCAATGGAGGACTACTTAGGTGAAGATGAATTGATGTTAGTGACGAGTTGGGAAATATTGAAACTGGGATGGGGTGGGACCATGGGTGCTCATTACTGGTATTCTCTGAACTTTTGCAAACCTTTGAAAATAATTTTGAATAATAAATTTGAATTATATGTCTTATTTATAGTTGTAAGGGACTGATTAACTATCAACCGATTTGATTTCCAATTAAAATTTAACTTTACTGAACACAAAGATTTATTTGTGGTCCTTTTTGAGCCTGGAATTATATTCCTGTCATTATTAAAACTGGTACTATTGGATGATTAACTGTTGCAGTGTCATATTGAGTCCTCAGTACCACATCCTAATATCTGACCATGCTTTCAAGTTTGTGAGTTCCCAAACCACCCTTGGATTTTATAATGCTTTGGAAGGACTTTGAAACCGCACTAATAGTTCTTATACTCAAAATTGCAATTCATTCTTGGGAAAGGATACAGATTAAAATCAGCTGAAGGATGAAGTACAATAAGGCAGGGCCTAGAAAAGCTGTACACACAGAACTTCCAGTTGTCTTCTCAGAATGGAATAATGGATATTGCTGACTATTCCTGATAGTGATGTGTGACAATACATATAGACTATTGACAACAAGGGAAAGAGTCACCCTAGCTTTTGAAACAACAGTTTTTATTAGAGGTCAGTCACATAGAGATAACTGGCCATAACTGTGGCTGTTCTCAGCCTCTATTCCCTCCAGTGGACTAGAGCCAATGGCTGGTGGGTCAAATCCCCTACTGTATATGTCACATGGCTAGACTGTAACATGTAGCCAGAAACCCTCACCTAAACAATCCATTCTTACAAGGCTGGTCATTTGAGAGTCTAAGACTATCACCTGTCAGGAGGAAGAAGATGGTGAAGACTACATGTCTCTTTACTAAATACCATCTTCTCTCTGTGTGGTAAACAGTTTGTTATTAAGTGGGTTGGCTTGTTTGTGTTTATATGAATTTTGAGGTTGTGTTTATCTTTTGTTTTTATTTTTACCTTTACTTTTTCTATTCTGCCTGTATCCTTTGAATATGAAAGACCAATTTGACTGGGTTGGAAATGGGAAAAAAAGCTAAGAGAAATTTAATCAGAAAAGTATTATGTGAGGAAGTGAATGCTTGATTCTGATCTGTCATGCTTGGAGCCATACTAGACTTACAGTAATTTCTTTTGCAATAGTAGAAAATTTTGTGGCAGGATTATATGCCTGATTATGTTCCATCTACCAGATTTTTCCCTCTTCAACTTATGTAAAACTGTTCTATTATGGATAGATACACACCTATGAGTGGACACAAAAGTACAAATGCATAACTGTACAGGGAAATGTATTCTTCACACCACACACACACACACACACACACACACACACACACCTACTTACCCTTTAGCCCCACTTACCTCCCAACAAGTTCAAGATTTGTGCTCCCATTCCTCCTCTCACCGCCCCCCAAAAAGGTAGAGACATTTTGGTTCTTATTAGAGTTCAGAGATGTTGGGCGAAATGTTCTGTATGTGTTCAGTAATTGTATTTTATCAATTATTTTGTTGTACTCTTCTGTTTTGCTGCTGCTTGTTTTATCTATTTATTCTGTCAATACTAGATCAGTTCAAATTTGTCTGTTAAATTCTTCAAGGAATGCAGTTTGGACCATTTCTCTTTTTATGATGAGACTATTAAAACATACAAATTAAAAATACCACGTCTCCCTGAGGTTTTATCCTCTATATCATCCTTTTGTTTCATATTTACATAGCCTCAGGGTTTCTTTCCACAGTTATGATAACTAGATGATAGCTAATCCTGAAAACCCTCTTCTTTGTACTTCTTTTGCTCCCTTTGCCTTTGATATTTTCTTTTGGATTGTTTACTTTTTAAATATTCCACTCTTTTATTTCTTTTTCATCAGTGAGTTTAAAAGTTAGCCATTTCTGATTGTTATTTTAATGGTTACTGTTGGAATTACAGCATGCATATTGAAATCACCAAAGTTCAAAAGGAGTTGGGTTCTTTGTCTGTTCCTGGGGCAGTTCAAGGACATGAGAATTCCATACCTCTTTTTTGTCCTGTTGGGACTTGAAGGGTTTCTGGCCTTATTATTATGGCCTATAAATTATGTATTCATAACTATTTTAAGACTTAGATTTAACATGTTTTAGACCTCCTCACATTAGTTTGACTCATCAACATCTTTATTTTTTTTATGGTTTTGCTTTCTGTGGTGAGTTCAGAACAGTTTTAATTTTCTCTTCAACTGAGTGTATAAATAAATACATTCTTTAAACCAAGTTGTGGTTGGTTATTAATTTCAGTTACTGCACTTTTCATTTTCTAAAAATATTTTTCTGATTGTCTTTCATATCTGCCTTGTCACTTTACCAAGATTCCCTTCTGCCTTGCAGATGCCCTTTGAGGGTAGTTCTAACTTCTGAGGTCTGTTTGAGCCTGACTGCTAGCAGGCAGTGATTCTTTTTTTTTTTTTTAATTCAATTAATTAACATATAGTGTATTATTAGTTTCAGGGGTACTGATTCATCAGTTTCATATCACACCCTGTACTCATTATATCACATAGCCCCCATAATGTCCATCACCCAGTTACCCCATCCTCCCACCTGCCTCCCCTTCATCAACTCTCAATTTGTTCCCTATAGTTAAGAGTCTCTTCTCTTAAACTCAGGAAACAAACTGAGGGTTACTGGCGGGTGGGAGGGTAGGAATAGGGTGGATGGGTTATGGACACTGGGGAGGGTTTGTGCTATGGTGAGTGCTGTGTAAGGTGTAAACCTGATGATTCACAGACCTGTATCCCTGAAGCAAATAATACATTATATGTTAATTTAAAAAACCTATAATATTTGAAAAAATGTATTAGTCAAATACGCTTTGAGGATGCAAATAATTCACTATGGAAAAAATATTTCTTAATTCATTCTGATAACCTGTCTTTTCTGAGTGGAGCATTTAATCCATTTACATTCAGAGTAATGATGGAAAGATATCAATTCAGTGCCATTGTATAAGCTGTAAGTCATTGTTCCTATAGATTGTCTCTGTTCTTTTCTTATCTTTGTTACTTTTGGGGTCCCCCTTCACTCAATGAATCCCCTGTAATATTTCTTGCAGGGATGGTTTAGTGTTCACATATTCCTTTAGTTTTTGTTTGTCCTGGAAGCGCTTTATGTCTCCGTCTCTTTTGAATGACAGCCTTGCTGGATCAAGGATTCTGACTGCATGTTTCTCATTTAGCACCCTGAATATACCATGCCAGCCCTTTGTGGCCCACCAGATATTATGGACAGGTCTGCTGCCATCCTGCTCTGTCTACCCATGTAGGTTAAGGACCTCTTGTGCTGAGCTGCTTTCAGGATTTTCTCTTTGTGTCTGAAATTTTCAAGCTTCACTACTATATGTCAGATTGTTGACCTGTTAACACTGATTGGGGTGGGGGAGGGTTCTTTGTGGCTCCTAGACTTGAATGCCTGTTTCTTTCCCCAGATTAGGGAAGTTCTCACCTATAATCTGTTCAAATCAACCTTCTGTGCCCCGCCATCCTCATTTTCTGGGACCCCTACTCAAATATCATTGTGCTTTATGGTATCACTGATTTCTCAAAGTCTCCCCTCATGATCTAGTAGTTTTTCTCTCTGTCTCAGCTTACTTATTCTCCATCATTTTATCTTCTATGTCATTGACAATCTATCTTCTGCCTCACTTATCCTTGCTGTTAGAGCCTCCATTTTTTACTGCATCTCACTAATAGCATTTTTTATTTTGGCCTGATAGATTTTAGTTCTTTTATTTCTCCAGTAAGGGATTCTCTAATGTCTTCTGTGCTTTTTTCAAGCTGAGCAAATATCTTTATAATTGTGTTTTTGAATTCTAGTTCTAACACCTTACTTATAACCATATTGATTAAGTCCAAGGCAGAGAGTACTACCTCCAGTTCTTTTTTTTTTTTTTTTAATCTCTAGTCTTTGGGTATAAAAAAGAGAGGAGGAAAGAAAGAAAATAGAAAGGAAGAGAGGAAGGGAAGGGGTAGGGAAAGGAATAATGGAGGGATGGAGGGAGGGAAGAAAAGCAGGGAAGGAAGAGAGGGAGGGGTCCTAGCTGTCCTTTTATATGTGGAGAGGGGAAATATGCTCTTCCAAATGTACTCTAAGGAAGGGGAGTGATCTCTCCCAGCACAGTTCTGGGAGCTCCTTACTGTGGCTTCTTGTGTGGTCCCTATCTGCTGCTCTCTCTTGCTCTGTCCCTCTCCCTCATTTTGCTCCATGGAAAGCATTCCTTCCCCTTGGCAGTCACATGGCTTTCCTCTCCTCCAGTTGAGGTCAAACCTGGAACCTCACATCTGCCACGTTCTCTCCCTCCAACAGTGCAGGTTGTTTTCTTAATCCTCCGATCATCTTCCTAGTTGTTCAGAATAGTTGGGATGTCTAGATTAACATCTAGCTGTATTTGTAAGATAAAGCAAACTCAGGGTCTACCAATTACTCTGCCATTTTAACATTGTCCTCTTTCATATGATTTTTCTTTAAGCTGTTAACATTGGTACTGGAATAATGAATTAGCCATGCATGACAGAAAAAAAAAAAACAACCCAGTGATTATGGTGTATGTTTACATTTTGACAAATATTTAAGATTTTTATGTCTCTAGTTATGGTGCTTATTGAGTATGGTATTTTTTCCTATTCTCTATCTAGTTTTGGTTTGAGGGTAATATTTCCTTCATAGAATTAATTGGAATTTATTTCCTTTCTTATATTTTTGAGAGCGTATGTAAAATTGATGTTCATTATTAAAATGTTTAGATTCTTGTATTTTTTATAAGGTTATATAGAATTGATGTTAATTCTTTAACATTAATTTTTTAAATAACAATACACTTCTGCAGTGTAATTATCTAGGTCTACATATGGAAATCATATCAGATGACTTGGGGTGTACTGCATGTTTTTCAAAGAATTTGTGTCATCTAAGTTGTAAAATTTATGTGTGTGCATTTGTTCATGGTATTTCTTTTATCTTTTTTAGGTCTGCAGGGTCGAGTGATATCCCATTTCGTTTTGTATACTACTAAATTTCCCTCTTTTTTTTCTCTTCAGTCTTGAGAAAGGTTTGTCAATTTGATTGCTCTTTTTTAAAAAAACTAGCTCTGTGTCATTTTTTTCCTATTTTTTTTCCTCTCTTGTATTTCATTGATTTAGTTATTTTATTTCCTTCTTTTGTTTGCTCTGGATTATTTTGCTTTCAGTCTAGTTTCTTAAAAAGTGAAACATGTCCTCTTTTCTAATGTTTGCAATTAATGTCATAAATTTTCTTCTTACCACTGCTATATCTGTTTCTGATATGTTGTATTTTCACTTTTCTTAGTTCAATGTGTTATTATATTTCTCTGTTTACTTCTTTGACCCTTAAAGTTTCTTGCTTTGACCCATGGATTGGCTTCAAAGTATGTAACATTTTCCTTACATGCTTCTTCTTAATTTCTACTTTGATTCCATTGGAATTGGACAATACACTGCCTTATTTAAATCCTTACACATTTGTTGAGATTTCTTTTATGATACCAGGAATCCACGCCAGAACCTTTGAAAATAAATATTCTCTGTTAGGCAGAGTGTTCAATAATTGTACATTAGATGGTATTGTTTCATGAAGTTGCTCAGTTCTACCTTTTTCTGCTTTTCTACCTACTTCTGTGAAATGAAGGAAAATTGTATTTGTAGGTTTGTCTATTTTTTTCAGTTCTTTCAAGTTTTACTTAACATATGTAGTTCTGTGTTTTGGTTCATAGATATTTCAGATTGCTGTTGTTTTTCATGATGAATTATTCACTCGCTATTACATAATTTTCTTTTCTCTGGTCTATTTCATCTACTCTTAATATATCTTTTTTTTCCTTTGATTGATGTTTGTATAGTATATTTTCCCTTCCAATGCATTTTAAAATTGAAATGAACTTTTTATATATGTATAGTATTTTTAATTATTTCTCTCTCTTTAATGGCTGTTTTAGATATCACATTGTATATCTATAATTTATTATGCTTTTCTGACTTTTTTAAACCAGGTTGAGTGAAATGTAGAAACCTTCCTTTAAATTCCTTAGCATTCCACTATTTACAATTGTCTTAAATATTTCCTTTACATACATTTAGCACCAAGTCAGATAATGTTATACAAATTAATTGTATTATATTGCATTCTAAGTTTTCCATTGTTTTTTTTTTTTTGCTGAAATTTAAAATATTTACACTTTCTACTTTTTATTAGTTTCAAGTATGTTCAAATTTTCTCATTTAAGCATTTTTATCATGGCAGATTTAAAGCCTTAGATGATTCTGATTTCTGGTATTTCTTTGTTGGTACTTCTAATTTTTCAATCAGGTTGGACTTTTTGTTCCTTGCACAGGGTGTGATATTTATTTTAAACTTGGAAATTTAGGGTATTTTTTTAAACCTTGGATGGGGTTCTACTTTCCTTCTCTTGTAGCAAGCTGTGTGATACCACTCAAACAGGAGAAAGGGATGTCCTGCTGCATAACAACAGAATTTCAAATTTCCTCATTGACTACCTTCAATACTTGATGAAAGAGTGCTCTTCATCACTGAAGAGTAACCAGGCTCCCACTCCCAGTAGGCCTTCCTCGTACCTTTGTGGCTAAGATGAAAGAGGTGCCTCTTTACTACATTGCATTGTTGAAAACCCCAGCTCTCTACGTGGCCTTTTCTGGTACTATCCCAGCAGAGGCTTGAGGCCCTTTGTTATTCTAAGCTTGCACTTGGTGTTTGCTGACCTGGGTTAGATTTTTGTGGTTGGCTGAAGTGCAGTATTTATTGTCTAAGAGATTTCTGTCTTAGTAAGACACTCTTTTCCTGGCCCCTTAGATCGAGAAAGCAGTTTTTATTGGGGCTTTTTTGTCTGTGCCTATTTGTATTTCCGGGTTTCTTTAGGGCCAAGTCAGTGAAATATGAAGCAAAAAGAAGATCTAGGTGCACTGTTAAAAACACATTCTCATAGGCACACACAAGCACAAAGACACACTCCTATATACCCACATACACAAATTAAAAAGTCCAGGGAAATTAGCATCTCATCATTTGCTGGTTCTTGAGGTTCTTCATTAATTACTTATTTTCTCCACCTTTCAGTCTTTTTCAAAATTTATACATAACACCTAAGAATTTTAATTGGTACCTATGCGTATCATAGAGAATAGTTTATTTCCTTCATAGAACATCTGTGGTGTTCTTTTTGGGCCATATGTTCAAAGTTATTTTTTTGGATGAATGATTTTAAGTGAGACCCTAAACAAGAACAATGTTTAAAAGATACACTTTATTCTCAATCTCAAGAGATCCTAGGGTGTATTTTAGGTTAGACTATTCTGTGACTGTAGGTTATATTGAAATTATGTTGTGTTATACTTTAGATTATAAAGAATTAGGAGAGGTAGGAAAAGCATATTCAAGTCATGTTTACCTATTTTCTGCATTTGTTCATTTACTTTCCTGCCTTTTCTTTTTCTAACACCCTACTCTATCCTTACTTTTGCCATATTTAATTCACATAGTTTAAACATCTTATCCATCTTCTCATTTTCTCTGATCATTTATTTTNCTCTGTGTCAAATAAATAAATAAAATCTTTAAAAAAAAAAAATAAAAATAAAAAAAAATAATAAAANCTAAACAAGAACAATGTTTAAAAGATACACTTTATTCTCAATCTCAAGAGATCCTAGGGTGTATTTTAGGTTAGACTATTCTGTGACTGTAGGTTATATTGAAATTATGTTGTGTTATACTTTAGATTATAAAGAATTAGGAGAGGTAGGAAAAGCATATTCAAGTCATGTTTACCTATTTTCTGCATTTGTTCATTTACTTTCCTGCCTTTTCTTTTTCTAACACCCTACTCTATCCTTACTTTTGCCATATTTAATTCACATAGTTTAAACATCTTATCCATCTTCTCATTTTCTCTGATCATTTATTTTTCTTTTGGTTCCTCAGTGTTCTCCATTTACCCTACTTAAACCTTTTTCACTTTTAATTATTTTATTATTTATTATTTATTTTATTTATTTTTATTATTACTTTTCACTTTTTTCTTTGAATCATTCATGTATAACATTTATCCATGTTGCTAAACTACACTCTCTATAATTACACTCTGGAGAGCTAAAAAATAGTGTTTAAAGGCATATGGGCATCTATGACCATGGGCATCATGACCATTCATGAAACTCCAGGAAGAAATCAGAGTAACGATTCTAAAGTTTTCCTGTGTAGACACAATTTAAAAATATGTGTTGATCCCAATCCCAGCTATCTATCAGGCCAAGGGAATGAATTTTGTCATAATGCACGTCAGCACAATAGTTGTGTTACTGCTGTAAAAACAGCTGGTAAGTATGTAGCAAATTCTCTCAGGGAATAACTTAGCAAAGCAAAAGTTGGAGAAAAAATTGTTAAGAGGCAGAGAAGTAATCCTATATTTTAATGAAACAGAAGGAAGGAAAGCCTTTATAGTAGTGTTAACCAGAATATCCAAGTTTGCATAATGGTCTAAAAACTAGAAACTAAAAATTAGAGCATGCAGTGATAACTAGTGATGTTATTTTCATTAGGTCATACTCGTTGTTTGTAGTATATGTGACTGTGAACTACCCTTGAAAGAAAATTTCCAGTGAAGAGTGAAACCAATTATGGTAAAGTGAAAGACTTGGGATGTTTAGTCACAAAAAGTAGACTTTGATTGGCTTAAACAAACATTCATTTATTACTCATTTGACAGTAACCATGCTCAATCTGTGCAACGTCCAAGATAAATTAAAGTGGATGAACAGGTAACATCTGCTTAAAGTAGTAGTTTAAATATCCAAGAGAGGAACTTCTAAACCCAGGAAAGAGCTGGCACAAAAGTTGTATGATCTGAATTGGCATGCCTAAAATGAGTTTGAATACCCCTGGGGCAAATAATAAAAAAAAATGAGTTTGAATATAACTCAAAATGGACAGTGGAATAGAAACCTGTGTACCTTCTAAGGTAAACAGTTGTCTTTAAGACACTTGTTAGCTATGCTGAATCTCAGGGCTCAGAATTAAAAGGCCCCAATAACAGCATAAGGAATTAAGCCTGGAATAGGCTGTGGATAGAATCAGAAAGCAACATAAATGTATCCATGAAAAAATATAAAAGGTGGACTAATGACGGGAGGAAATAAAGGCACAAACTGGAATGTTTTGAGATCACTGGGGTAAAAGAAGCCTTTGATAATACCACTTGTAAAATTACACAACATTCTGATGGATGCAGTCCATGACTGCAGCATGTGATGACATAATGGTTGCTGCACTGGTAAGAATGTTATGCACTGAGTATGAATGTATTTTTTAATGAAGACCACCTTTGCCAACTAAAATCCAAGGACTCGGGCGCCTGGGTGGCTCAGTGGGTTAAAGCCTCTGCCTTCGGCTCAGGTCATGATCTCAGGGTCCTGGGATCAAGGCCCGCATCGGGCTCTCTGCTCGGCAGAGAGCCTGCTTCCTCCTCTCTCTCTGCCTGCCTCTCTGCCTACTTGTGATCTCTCTCTCTGTGTCAATTAAATAAATAAAATCTTAAAAAATAATAATAAATAAAATCCAAGGACTCTTCTACATAATTGTGAGAATATAACTGAGAAAATATTAAAGAAAATACTGTGTGTTTGTATTTTAGATTTCCTTTACATTTATTCTCTTCCACATCAATTTTAAGATTTTATTTATTGGAGAGTGCACAAGCATGGGGGGAGAGGAAGAGGGAGAGGGAGAAGCAGACACCCCACTGAGCAGGGAGCCTAATGTAGGGCTGACATCCCAGGACTCTGGGATCGTGACCTGAGCCAAAGGCAGACGCTTAACAGACTGAGTCACCCAGGTTCCTTTTTCCACGTCATTGTAATTTATGCCCTAATTTGATTCATCCTGGACTATTTCAGAAATTATTTAACTCCAATTTCTTCTTTTCCTTTGCTCCCATTCTTTTTTTAAATACATATAATTTATTTAGGTTGTATGCCAAGTGTTTGTTTGTTTGTTTGTTTATTATTTGCCCCAGGGGTACAGGTCTGTGAATCATCAGGCTTACACCTTTCACAGCATTCACCATAGCAGAAACCCTCCCCAATGTCCATAAAAAATGTGGAACACTTCACGAATTTGCATGTCATCCTTCCGCAGGGGCCATACTAATCTTTTCTATATCGTTCCAATTTTAGTATATGTTTTGCCGAAGCAAGCACAAATATTCTTATTAAATGACCAAAAAATACAATAAATAAAGAATTTTACTCTAAACTATTTCAAAAAATAAAGATAATGAAACCATAAAGATGAACATGTAATTTTATTGTTCAAATAAGAGAATTGCCAATATGTGGTCATTTGCCAACAAGTGATGATCTTTGTTATCTTGCACAATGATAGTCCTTTGATAGATCAGTTGTAATTAGGATGATGTGTATATGATGGAGAGGGTTGATGAGTTGACCTTGAAAGTGAGGCAGCAGGAGTATCAGCTATCATTGGCATTGTGAACCTGGGTTGCCGGCTGGTTGCAGGTTAGAAAAATGAGTCTCACTGACTGACAAATCAGGATATCTAGTTGGAAAAGTGGAAGGCTCCACCATTGTTCCAAAATAATTGCTCTGTAAGGGAGAGATGATATGGTACTAAGATGTAGAAGTTGTAGTTGTAACAAGGTTCACAATGTGGCCATTTGCTTGAGTGTAGCTGCTTTGTGACTGCGTGTGAAAAGTGGTCGACTGGTTTAAAATAGCATGTTGCTCCATTCCAACTTGTTCCGATGGTCTGACTGACATTGCTGATGCAGGAGAAAAATCACTTCTCATGGGGGAAGTTGTAGTAGCAATTCTCTGGCTAGGAGAAGGCTTCCTTATTAGAGGCACATTTAAATTGGTGGAGCTTTCTCCACTAGTTTCAGAAGCAAAATCAGAATTAGTACTGTCCACATTATCGCCTGCTTTGCAGGGTTTCTTGAAATCTTGAACGAGTGATACTGCAGAAGCATTTTTAATCCCGACTCTTCTTTTCATTCTTACTAAAAGTTGGGGGCAGCCTCGTTTAAAATTTGGATTATGATAGAACTGTAACTAAAACCAAAGGAGAAAGTTACTAAGTGACATTTAACCAAAATAAAAGAGAAGATAACCTATAAAATCTGACTTTAATTTCATCACACATTCATCAAGTAATATATGTACTATGTTAGTATTTTTAAAAATTTACTTACTGGAAACAAACATTTAATTATGGTTTGTGAAAATGTGTTATATATTTATGAGTAACAGTGAATAGCAGTTTAAGTGGCTTCAGGACCTTATTTAAATAGAAATTCATTCTTAAGGGTCAAAGATACTAGCAAAATTCTTATCATCCTGAATACTTCATGCATAAGCTAGACTCAATTTTTAAAAAGTATATGAAATTTAAAAATATGACTTTAGGCTATATATATATATATATATGACCATATTTACTGCTGTACAAAGTAAAATCTTAATATTCTTTATATAAGTAATTAACATTCTTAAATACCTTGCTTAAAACAGAGGCTTCTTTTTCCTCTGCTAGAAAGTCAGCCAGAGAAGTAGATCTTTGAAAACTCTGTTGCATTTTACTAAATCCATAAAGATTTTCCAAAGTTTTCTGGGAAAAGTCAGAGAAACAAAATCACTATCTTCATCTGGTTCAGAGACACAGAATGTGTAATGTGGTCTTTTTATCAAGGATCCTCCTGCCAAGGCCTGAAACGCATTTTCTTCAATCATAGACCTCAGGTCCACATCTCCGGTGAATGTGTGATCACACAAAGGAGAGCTAATGGAGGCTGTGGAACTAGTCGATCCATCTTTAGGAGAATCATCTTGAATTTCTGAAGAAACATGTGCCATCTCAAATAAGTTTTCCTTCGGCTACGTTTCTCATCTGCATGGTTGTGAACACTGCAGCTTCAAATGCTGCTTTGGCTGGCCAACGCAGATAAACTATCCAGACCATCACAATGGTCCACCACCTGAGTAGTTGTGACATCACAAGATGCCTGGTCTCCTAGCAATTAAAGGGTAACATTCAGCCAGAGTGTTTCCTTTTGAAATTCATTCAGTTAAAATGAAATACTTAAAGTATGTAGACGACAACCAAGAAAATAAGATCTATAAAATCTAATTTTTACAAAATGTTTTAAAGAAATAAATACATAATTCTGTTTAGCCCCTGAAACAAAATCAATTCCTTCCTTGTAAACACACTCTTACTAGGCTAGTGCCAATACATAAAACCTGGTAAAGGAAAAATACAAAAATGAGGAAAACAAAATATTTAAAAGGCTCTGATGATTTGGAACTTAAATCTGTGTAACCTGTATATAAAGAAAGCATAGCCATTGAGATCCCTACTTAGTGGTTGCCCTGGGTCAGGTGAGAGGGGAATGGAAAATTCTGTTTAAAGTATTTCTTCTTAAGGTGTTGAAAGTGTTTAAAAATTAGAGACATAATATACAACATTACAAAGATACAAGTATCCCTGAATTGTATATTTTAAAATGCTTATTTTCAAATAATGTGTATTTTGACTCAATTGTTTACTAGTACCCTGGATCTGTTGTTACCACTGACTAAAATAAAATGTAATTAGGTTTCTGAATATAAAGTTAACTTGTTTATCTGATGTAAGTAGTCTGTGTTAAATAGTATATATATTTCATAGTCCTAGTAGCGGAATAAATATGATTTTATTTGCTATGTCTGTAAACTACCTGTTAGATAGTCAGGAAGTAAAAGATTTTAAGAGATGTCAAGATGTCTACCATGAATGAGATCCTAAACAGTGGGAGATACAAAATAACATGATATTGTTTTAAGTAAAGTCCATTTGTATGTGTCTCTTAGGGGGAAATTGCTTTTATTGCAACAGCCAATATTTTTATATAAAAAGATTATGTGGAATAATCTTTGTACCCAATAAACAGAACATGTATTTGTAAGGCATTCTTAGTTTTGAGTAAAAAGTTCCCTTTCTATCTAGCAATAATCACACTCCATCTACAGTAAGAATTTCTGTAGGTTCATAGTGTAATATGACTGCTTTGTCTTTTCAATATATGCAGAAGAAATTAATTATTTTTACAATTCCATATTTTATCATGCCTAGAAAGAGATATCAATGTTAGGAGGATGTTTTAGTTAATATACTTTTTAAATCCAGGATTTTATGTATTATTAACAATAAGTAATAAACATTTTCTTGTCAGTATATATTTCATGAAGATAAAAAGATACTCCCTTCAGGGTGGCTAAGTATCCAGTTCTTGTTTTTGGCTCAGGTCATGATCTCAGGATCGTGAGATCAAGTCCTGTGTCAGGCTCCGCACTCAGCTGTGAGTCTGCCTAGATGCTGTCCTTCTCCCCTCCCCCACTCTATAACCTGGGCAAACTCAAATAAATAAATAAAGCAAATCTTTAAAAAAAAGAAAAAGAAAGATACTCCCTCCAGATGCAGGCTCATGAATTTTGACAATTATTCCATTCAAACATTTTCTGCAAAATTGTGAAGACTTGTATTTACATTCTAGGGCATTTCCTTAATTTCCCATATGCAGTTTTTGTTGGGGGCCTAGTGATTATGGCTACAAACAATGGAGTGTATATGTAGAGAAAACAGAGAGCTAATGGAAGGAACAGAAAATAGAAATGATATTAAATGTAGAAGACTTTCATCAAGTAGGGAGGAAGAAGAGTTTGGGGATTTTTAGGGAAAGATGGTCTAATTCAGCTTTCATCTGACTCTAAATTTTAAACCTTACCTCTATAAAGATAAGAGAAATGAGCAATTTTATTTGGAAAGCATGACTATATTAGGTTGTATATTCTTAGCTATATACAAGAATAAGATTTCTGTCTTTGCAATCTATCACTTAGCATGTGATGCACCTCACAGTCTACCTGATTAATGTTTATTCCATAACAAAATTGTTTTCTTTCTCCTCTGTCTTTGTGAAGAGGTTTTATAGACTTGTAATTATATTCCTCCCATATGTGTTATGGTTTTTTGTTTGTTTCTTTTGTTTTTTTAAAGATTTTATTTATTGATTTGACAGAGAGACACAGCAAGAGATGGATACACAAGCAGGAGGAGTGGGAAAGGGAGAAGCAGGCTTCCTGTAGAGCAGGGAGATCAATGCAGGGCTGGATCCCAGGACCCTGGGATCATGACCTGAGTCGAAGGGAAACACTTAAAGACTCAGCCACCCAGAGGCCCCCCATGTGTGTTATGTTTAACCTGGAGACCACATGAAAAGGAACAGGCAGATGAGAGAAGATTAAGTTTGAAAAATGAAATAGGAGACAGAAATGGTCATGTTCAAAGGAGGTGAGTAAAGCCTCTCGTTTCTGTAAGAGTCCTAAGAGATTTCAGGTTGAAAATAAAATCACTTACGGTTTGAACATTTTTCAAAACTATAGGACAGCAAATAAGGAGCAGCTCCAACAGCACTTTTTCAGTGGTTCTACCTATCCCATTCTCTGCCTAAACCCAGATATATTGCAATAATTGTATCTGTCATAAATCTACTGACTTCAGGCTTTTTCTGGAGGCTTGAAGTTCGAGACTCCCTCAACTCATTCTGATACTAAGAGAACACGCTGATGAGCACTCTCAGGTTGGACAATGGTTAATGTATTACAAATTTTGTAGTTAATAATTAGTAGGAGGATGAACTGTTTAATTTTTAAAAATTTTTAAGCTAAATCTCAACTAAAGTGGCAGAAATGAACTGTATTTTGAGTCATTTAGATGTTTTACATAGCACAGGCTATGTAAGATAAACAAGTGCACCCATGTACTCCTGAATTCCATTGCTCCGTGGCTGTTCTCTTTAGCTTTACACTTTAAGTTTTTAGACTGTCAATGACCTACTTTTAAACGCTGAGGCCCTACTGTATGTAGATGTTTTCACAAGTGTTTTCTAAAAATAAACTTTTCCATCAACTTAAATATTTTGAGGAGAGAGGAGTGGATTGGGCTGGAAGAAAGATATAATCTTTAATATCAAATTTGATTTATGGATTGCTGGGGAGATAATGGATTTCATTTCTTATAATATTGATTTCCATCTTCCCTTACGCTCAGAAATTCAGTTTTCTCCAGTTATTTACTCATGTCTTTCTTTATGCTTTTCATCTACTTCTGTAATATCTTACTCCTCCTTTTACCTACTGTTCTCTATTTCCTTCTCTCCTTCCCTTTTTTCTTATTCATGTAGTCACTGTGATGATCATTTAAAATAAGATCTTTCTTTTGCTAACATTGTATCCTTATCTTACATTATTTCAAAAGAACATTCTAATGACATCTTTGGGTGAATAATTACATCACCTGCACATGACTATTTCATATTTCCATATTTACACACACCTCATAGGTAGGTATGAATGTTTCATTCTTTTCTGTCTTCTGTACTTTTAAGTGGTACAGTGTTCTTTATAGCTCATCCTTTTAAGAGATACTCTGTCTCTCCTTTGAGAAATTATAATTGATTATTTCCTATGTTATCCTTTTCATCCATTCATTTTGAAAATATCTTCCTTTCATATTTCTTATAGATCAAGTCTGCTAACAAGAAATTTAGTTCACCTTTTTATTTGGGTATATTTATCTGACCACTCCCATAAGTCACTTATAATTAGTAAATTTCTCCTCAGAATTTCATCCACTAGTGTTAGCAGCATTTCTAACATAGAAAGTCTGATCCCAGAACTTGCTTTGGAATATCAGTTGATTGTTTATCATTAGGAAGTGACCTATGTTATTGCCAGTATTTTGCTCTGAAATCTACTCTGATATTCATATGACTACCCAGCTCTTTTATGACTAATAATTTTATCACTTTTTCCATCCATTTACCTGTGTTTTATTAATCTTTACTGACTATCTTTGTTTTCTTATTTATTTTTTATTTTTAAGACATATTTAATTAATTTATTTAAGAGAAAGAGCACAAGGTAAGAGAGAAGCAGGTGGAGACAGAGGGAGAAGGAGACTCCCCACTGAACAGGGAGCCCAATGCAGGGTTCTATCCCAGGACCCTGAGATCATGACCTGAGCCAAAGGCAGACACTTAACCAACTGAGCCACCTAGGTTACCCCTTTGTTTTCTTATTTAATGTGTATTTCTTACAGGCAGGACTTAGTTAGAGCCTACTTTAAATCCAGTCCAACAAGTTGTGCCTCTTTACTAGGGCATATAAATCATTTACAGTTAATATACTTATTAAAGTTTTCTGTGTATCCTATCAAGTATATTTTATTCCACTTAATCTCTTTTGTTGGCTTTTTAGCTATAACAGCCTTATTGCTAGTTGTTGTTTGAGATAGTAATATACATCTTTAACTTATAATCTACCTTCAAAGTATATTATACCTCTTCGTGTGGAGTAAAAGCATCTGAAAATTATATAGTTCCTTTCTTCTCTTACCAGCCTTTTTGCTATTATAAAGCATTTTACTTTTCCTTACATACCCACAGTTCATTGCTATTACTTTTGTTTCAATAGTCAACACTCAGATTTAGACTGATGGAAACAAATTTTACAAATTTACTCTCAAGTACTTAGCATTTTCATCTTTGTCCTTTTGTGTAGACCCACTACATTATTTGTACCACCTTATTAGTCAATATACTAGTTTTTTGGTAGGGTAAAAAATACCAAAACTTTATTAAAATTTTAACATTTTAGCTTTTAAATTTTTTATGATTATTTACCAATAAAAAATGAAAACAAATAGTAGAGTCAGTGTCTTAAAACTAAATTCTCTTATTTTTTTAAAAAAATTATTTATTTATTTGGAGAGAGAGAGCAAGGGGAAGAGCAGAGGGAGAGGGACAGACTCCATGCTGAGTGTGGAGCCTGATGTGGAGCTCCATCCTAGGATCCTGAGATCATGACCTGAGCAGAAACCAAGTCAGATGCTCAACTGACTGAGCCACCCAGGTATTCCTAAATTCTCCTCTTATTAAATATTTAACTACACATAAGTAAAATATTTAATTACACATAAAATATTTAACTACACACATATTTTATTTGAAATAGAAAATAAACACCATAAAGTTTAAAAAGTTACAACTTCAAAAGATTTTTTATCGAAAATTGCACCCCTAGGTTTCCTCTATATGTGCTACCTGAGTCAGAACTAAGTCTCTCAATGATTATTCTTATTATAGGAACTTTTGAATTCCAAATTCTGAGGGAGAATGTGTCAGTGAAATTTCTTCCTGCTATCTCTTGCATTAACATCTATTACAGAAAAAAAGGATAAAATATATGTTGTGTTTCTTTTTACGTACTAAATCTTAAATATTACTCATAACCAAGACTTGAAAAAATTCTTGACTTAGTATTTTTAGTATTTATAAATACTAAATTTATACTAATTTACTTTACTAAATTAGTCAATACCAATAATATATAACTTAGGTTCAGGTTATTTGAGATACTTACATTTTACAGTACTCTTCAAACAAGTTAAAATTATTTTAAATATTCTCTGTATTGATAGTTTCCTTTTTTTAAAAGATTTTTTAAACTGGGTGTTATACACAACTAATGAATCGTTTAACACAATATCAAAAACTAATGATGTACTATATGTTGGTTAACTGAACATAATAAAATAATAATAATAATATAAATAAAAGATTGTTTAACTTTAAATAATCACCTAGTATGGGGCTCAAACTTACAACCGCAAGATGAAGATCACACGCTTTCTAACTATGCCAACCAGGTTCCCTGTTAGTGATAATTTTCTTAAATTTAGCTGTGCTTTTCTAAATGGAACTTTCTAGAATGGAATGAAGGAAAGTTGTTTAACATCTAATTTTATATATATATGTGTGTGTGTGTAGATATATATATATATATATATATATAGATATATATAGATATATATATATATATCTACACACACACACATATATATATATATATATATCTACACACACATGGGGTTGAAAGAGTAATCTTTAAGAGACCCCTAAAACATGTTGATAGAACTTAGTTATGTTCATCTTGAACTCTTAAACTTTATATAAAACTTACATTTTTAAATCTACATACATTTAAAAAATACATTTTTTATTTGTTTTGGTATAATGATTTTATGTTTTAAACTCTTACATTTTAAATGGAAGACGTTTCCATCACAAGATAGGTATATTCATTAGGGAGTATAACTTGCAACCCAGTTATGAAACAACTGTTGTATTTCTAGTATTTGTTTAGTTTTTGTAATCTATACCTGTGAATGACAGTTCAGATGAGATAGTAAATCTTTTTTAAAAATCCAATGTATTATTTACCTACCCCCAATACTGTCTTTTCATGATTATTGAATTATTTCCTAGAAATTATATTGTTAAATGATTTTTCTAAAATAATCATAGTGATGTAATGAAAGAATGTTCTCCAAATATTATGTACTAAAAGTGGTGGCCAGGAAATAAGTACTGTTATGTACCAGTATGTACTGAGGCAGGCCAGGAAGATACACCCCCTTGTTCTCCCACAGAGACATTGAATTAACAACACTGTATGGGCCCACAATACCTTTATGGGAACTTTAGAGACCAGATGAGAAGCTACAACATCCAGGCCAGTGTAAAATCAAGAAAAGATTCCAGCTAAAGGTATAGAACATAGCTTTATTTTGTGTGCTGGGCTTGTGTCCATACCTCTAAGCTGCATAGTAGGGTACAACCAGCAGCAAACATCTCACTCCAGGTCTCTTCCATCAGAATGGAACCAACATTCTGATTTCTCCAGTGGCTGCTCAGGAATTGATTTCCATCTCACCTGAGTGGAGCATTGATAGACTACTGGACTGGTGATGGTCATAGTTGGGAAGACATTAAAAACAGAGGCAGGCAGACATAAAGAGGAGCAAGAGATCAGAAAAGGTTTCAGAGATCCTATGACCTCTAGGTGGAGTGATGGATGAAAGTCTTCTGCTATAAGAAAGCCAGGAGAAGTGGTTGGTTTTTCAGATGCCCAATTCTCAGTAAAAATTATGATGTATATTGAAAATAGGGTAATATGGTAATAAGTTTAACAAAATGAAACCCCAGAAATCAACCTTGAAAAATCTCAGATCCCAAATTACCTCATAAAGAATTTAAAACAACAGTCTTAAAAATATTTAGTGAGGGGCGCCTGGGTGGCTCAGTGGTTAAGTGTCTGCCTTTGGCTCAGGTCATGATCCCAGGGTCCTGGGAAAAAGTCCCGCATCGGGCTCCCTGCTCCACGGGAAGCCTGCTTCTCTCCCTCTCTTTCTGCCTGCATCTCCCCCTGCTTGTGCTCTGTCTCTCTGTCAAATAAATAAATAAAAATCTT
Source organism: Ailurus styani (assembly GCA_002007465.1). Classification (NCBI taxonomy): domain Eukaryota; kingdom Metazoa; phylum Chordata; class Mammalia; order Carnivora; family Ailuridae; genus Ailurus; species Ailurus styani. The sequence goes on along the minus strand of LNAC01000304.1, from coordinate 2,302,082 downwards.
TAAAAAAATGTTCATAATCAGATAAATGCAAACTGAAAACTATAATAAAATATTTCCCAAACATTAGGATAACTGCTATAAAACAAAATAAAAGACACAGTGACAACTGTTGAGGATGTGGAGAAATTGGAACACTTGTGTACTGTTCATGGGATTATAAAACTGCTATGGAAAACCACATGGAGATTTCTTAAAATTTAAAATATAACTACTTTATCATTAACATACTTAGTGAACTGGATGTGTTATTTTTTTCAAATTCCCAATGTGCCTTCTTTAGTATTAAAATCTACAGTTTTAAAGACATATTTTCAATACAAAGAACAGAGTGAAAGAATTATTCTCAATTATTTTTGTGGAAGAGGTAATTTCTAATCTAATGATTTTCTAACTTAGTAGTTCATATTTGAGCAGGCAATGGAATTAAGGTGTTTTTTAATATAATGAGAGTAGAGTGGTTCATATGGCAGCTTGTCAGAGGCAAATTAGGATAAACCACCTTATAAGAAAATTACTGAAGAAAGAGTATTCCACCTGGAATTAGCTCTAAAACAAAAAGTTGTGAAAATTGAATGAACCCTTAAAGTTAATTTTAGGAGTGAGACAAAGATTATTTCAAAAGAGTGAAAATGAATTTTTAAGGGCTATGAACTAAAAATACTGAAGTTAAAAAATACTTTCATATTTGAAACTACACAAAACAGAATCTGTTGATACATAATCCTAAAGTCTTAGGTAGAAAAAGAGGTTTGGCATCAGAGTTGATACTTTCATGTTATATTATATAGGAAAAACTGTATAGTGATTTTTATGAATATAAGCATTTTTAAAGGGTGAAGTATAGTATGTTTGAAGTGGTTTTTGTTTTAGTTTTTTTAATAAAAATGAGGGGGAAAATTCCTGAAAAAACGCTAATCTATCTTGTGGGACTTCAATAAGATGTAGTTGGAAAGGAGGAAAATTTCCCAGTTTAGTCAAATGAGTGTATCTATATTCCATAGGTTTTCCTATACCTACCTCTGTATATTTGTATTTATTTTTAAGGGAAATAGATTATTTTCCATAGGATAATACTAATGGAGTATAATTAAAGTAATGGTTTCATGTGTTAAATCTAATGTGATATCAAAGCAACGTTAAGAATAGATAATATTAAATTAGATATTATTTTTTAAAAATAGCAATGCATGAGAATAAAAGGAATACAATATTAAGAACTTTTACAAATAAAAAATATAAGGAGTCTCATATCAAAAGCGTTATAAAAAGTAATTGGAAGGGGAGTAATTGGGTATAGATAACCAGAAAGTCAAATTTTAGCACAACATAATTAGTAAAATTTATGGAATTCTATAAACATAGTTGAAAAAATTAAGAGACGATTGGATGCTCAGATGTCACTGAGTTTTTAGTAGTTGTTTTACATTAAAATAAATCTATTTGATGAGACTTAAATGTAAAGGGTTAGACGGGCCTTCAGCTCTGAAGACAGGTGTGCCCAAGGAGGGAAGTGCATCTTCTCATGCACACCCCGGGACACACACACCCTGTATTCCCTCTGGTCCATCACCTTCCCCCCTCCCTCTGCCCCTCTCCCCAGGGTTCTGCTGACTTCACTGCCTGGCTGTTTAACCCGCCAGCTCTGAGCTGAAAGATAAACGGATTGCCCAGGGACCTCATTAAAAGAACATATTTGTGTTTTAGGTGCCGGTCCTTTTAGTCTACTGTTTCAGAAACTGATAAATTAATGCACCAGATTTTCATTCTCTTTTCCTTTATTTCAAAATCCTTTCTTATTTCCAGCGCAGGAAAAAATGTATCTTTTAATTCTTGAAAATACTTTAGAAAAAGTATCTTTTCAGTAATGTGAGACTAGAGTCAGCTAGTATCTTGAAGAATGAATGATGTTAGGTGGGTTGTTTTGTTTTTTTTTTTCATGAGAGCTTAGACCTCAATTTAATAATAAATTTCAACTTTGGTATCAGTAACATTTACAGAGAAAACTTTTAAACATGACACAAAACGTCTTCAAGAGTCCTGTTGATGGCAGTCATTATACATGATAAATGAGTACATTATTCATGTAGAAGTTAGGGTTGTTTGGCTGATGAATAAAAAATACAGGATATGTAAAATCTACCAAGATCTACCAAATATCTAAACAATATAAATAGTTTGAAATGATTTGTTGATCCTGCTAATAATTTGTTGATCCAAATATCTAAACAATATAAATAGTTTGAAATGATTTGTTGATCCTGCTAATACTTCTTTAAAAGATCAGTTCACATTTGTTATGTGTAAAACCTAATGTTCTGTGATAAAAATCTCATTTTCAATTTAGGAAACACCAAACTATTATATATCATATATTTAAGTGATTAGGATAAATTTCCAACGTACTAAATTATCAAAGAAAATGTATTTGTAAACAAAATAAGGAAAGACTGTCATGGGAAACATAATTATTATAAAGTAAAACAACACCTATTTCAGGAATTTTAAATAGTATGGTTAGATAGAAAATGACAAAAAAAAAATGCTCCTTCTGGGATACCTGCTTGGTTTCAGAACATCTAAACCAATTTTGTTTTTAAAATAAAACAGTAATTTGTAATAATGTTTACTTCTGATTTGTAAATCCATTTATAAAAATGACTTGAAATTATAAAAATGAAATTAGGTCCCTTTGAATATTGTAGTTATGTGTATATGGTATTTATACATAGTAAAATGTTAAAATAACATTTCAAAAATATCAGTGAGTGAATTTTGAAAAGCAAGATGTTTTAATGGGTCAACTTCCTAGTGACACATAGTAATTGGCATGTGATAATTTTAAAAAGAAGATACTTGCAGAGGTGAGCATAGACTCTAGACTGAAGTTAATTGTCAATAAGTAGCTGTTTTCAAGGACAATATCTGTAAAGGCTTTAGACACTACAGACAAGTCCTTACTGGTCATGAAAGAAGACACATCCGCTGTGGGGAGAGGGGACTGGGTGTCAGGGACCGTGCCACCCACCCCTGCACGCTGGAAGCAAGGACAATCAAATTTACCAACTGGGAGATTCTTTAGGAGAAGGCTTTGTTGCATTTCTTGTGTTACCAGCTTGAAGATATTTGTAATTGTTGCCCTCACTTTAAAATTGAGAGGCACTGAGAAGTAATTAAATTATTGGTTCAAATATTTTACCTTATTTCAATGCGAATTCTGTACTCTAAACAGAAAAATATAGTCATTTTTTTTTTGGTTTGGAAAATAATTACCAAATTACTCAGCTTTTATTACTAGTTCTCATGTTGTCTCATATTCACATTGACCTACAAGTTTTAAAATCCAAAAATAGGAACACTTTTACGAAACGGAGTTGGTACCCTCTCCAATGGCCTAACAGGAAACCATTTTACTAAAAACAAAAAAATGTGTTTTAGCAAAAGAAATTTATTCCTGAAAGACAGATTAAAAAATACGTAAGGCTTTTTGGACTTCCTCTTCCCAACTTGGAAATGACAATTCCCGTAAGAACAAGAAAAGCCTCACAGATTCAGTGTTGCTCTCCTCAGCAACTCCTTAGAGGGAGCTGGAAATCCTGCTGCTCGCAGGGACAGATATTTGCAGCCAGCCAGCCTCCCTTCAGGTTAATCTGCTGTTTATCCTCCAGGTTCTAGAATCTAGAAAGTATATCATTTTACTCTACCTCATTGTAAAGATCTAACCTTAGTTATTTTGAAAATAATGCTATAGAATACATATTTACAAGTTGGTATTCAGTGTAGGATATCTATATAGAGTATGTTCATGATTAGATTTTATTCTTCTTCACAAAATTCAGCTAAAATTCCTTAGAATGAATGTTTATAGGAAAGACTCATTTCATGAACAAGAATCTAACTTTTTTGCCGTTATCTCCAGATGACAGGAAACAAAATACTGCTGTGGAGAATACCCAGCTTTGCTCTATTTTTCAGCCAAAAACTGTTCCATAAATTCTGTCAATTGCATGCTACTGGTCCATATAGTTGGAAAGTTTTTTCCTCAAATTAGTTTGGAATTCAAAGTAGAACAACAGTTCAAGTAATGTTTTTTGCACAATTATGTAATTCAGCTTTGCACCGTTTGCATACACTTTGAAAAAAAACTCTGAGGTCTGCTTTTCTGTGTGGAAATGGGCTCCGGTTAAATGACGGAGCAGCCCAGCCTGACAGCACTCGCCTTGGTATCTGCAGTCTCTGGAAGACGGATCACTGCAGAGTGTCCGGTGTTTCTTGATTTTGTATTGCAAATATGTGTGCGCGCTTTTAGACCTAACGGGGACGCCAGCACGGGGAAGCAGCTAGTTGCTTTTCCTCCTGACACAATGTGGACCAATCCCAGAGCCTCAGGGTTGGCCCATCACTCCCTGGAAAATTTGGTAATGGTGCTTTGGAATTTCATATGAATTCGCCCCTAGCTACCAAATAGCCGACTGGATAAAAAATAGATCTTCTCCATAGATGCTGCACGAGTGCATTGGCGTTGTAGCTCGTATGGTACAAAATTAGCATATAATCTTCAATAAGCTTTTAAATTTCTTTTAACCTACCTGATACACATATCCTGCTATCTTTCAATTCCAACACTTAAGGGAGTCATTATATGTTCACTTCAGCCTTTTTCCATTGTATCTAAAATTCCCATTTAGAATTATCTGGACTATGCCCAAACAAAACTATAAATCTAGTCTTATTTTTCTAATGACAATTTATTTCTCATTCCCCTAAACTCTATTACTTGATCATCCCGTTTCATCATCCTTATCTCCAATGGCTCTTGAGTATTTTTTTTTTCAGAGAGAGAGAGAACGTGAACACGTGCTAGCAGGAGGAGGGGGAGAGGAAGAGCGAGCAAGAGAGAATCTCAAGCAAACTTCCCACTGAGCACAGAGCCCAACACAGGGCTCATTCTCACAACCCTAAGATCAAGAGCTGAGCTGAAATCAAGAGTCAGCTACTCAACTGACTGAGCCACCCAGGCACCCCTCTTGGGAATTTGAAAAATAAAGTAAGCCTTTAAAGAATGATCACTTCCTACCACTGAGAATATTTCTTGAGAAGCCATATGACAAGAGTGATGCCCAACACATGGTAAACCATGACGGCCTGGTAGGAAGAAGGGGGTAGCTTCTCCAAGAGGCTGGCAGGGGGATAAGCCTCCCCATGGTTTCAGCGTGCTCACACAGCATCCATCACTCTGAATGTCCACATCCTCTGTGGTGCCACTTGAGCCTTCCCTGCCCTTTGCCCTCCCCTGGTCAGTTCCTGTTGCTCTGGGGCCATGACTGCTCTGCCCTTACTCGTGGTCCCCACTGGCCCATGTTGGTTTGCCTGACGCCACCCAGGTGTCCTCAGAGTCCCCACCCCGATTCATCAGACCTGCTGCCTTGCTCTCACTACCAATTCCAGCAAGCCTCCCTCAGATCCCTGCAGGCGGGCGCCCCTGCCAACCTTGCACAGGATCGTGCTTCTAGAGCACCCTTGCTTCTCGGCTGTCCCCCTGGGAGCCCCGGCCAACACTGTGAGGGCTCCCCTCGGCTCTCATCAGGGGCAACACAAGCCCCTGGGCTCCTCGGCACAGTTGTGCCATCTGCTTTGTGTCACTGACGCATTGTGCCCTCGCCTGAAAGCCAACACCAAATCCCTTGTCTTCAGACTACTTGAATGTTCCAGACTTGTCAACCTCTCATATATATGCATACACACCACCTGCACATAAGTGAACAGTTTACACACTCTCATACACACACCCTATCACTTACATGCACAGACACCATTGTGCCACTCTCCCCCACACACACGTGTACCACATGCGTGCACACACATGTGAACATGCCATCATACATGAACCATGTTACACACGTGTACCATCTCACATGCACACGCATACCACACAGCACACATTGTCTACGTACATGTGAATACACTATCACATACGAACCATATCACACCTGCGTGTGTACCATCTCACACACATGCACAGACATCACCACATGGCACACATTGTCTATATGCATGTAAACATGCCACTACACATGAACCATGCCACACACATATGTACTATCTCACACACATCATCTCATGGCACACAAGCCATCCACATACATGCAAACACACCATCACACATGAACCATATCACACACAGGCACACACTCCATCTCACATGAGCACACACCATCACAAAGACACGCACTATCAAGATAGATGCCCACACACAGCACACACATCACATACCTTTTTGCTCATCATCTCACACACACACATTCTGTTACACACATTGAACACACATGTGCAAACTTTTGCAGGTGTGGACAAGAGAACACATCTGGAACGTGGCTGCTGTCCCGTGGACCCTGTTGGTCCCCTCTCTGCACGCAGTCTAGTGGAACTCTCCTGGACACCCCAGGGCTCGTGCACACTCATTCACAGCTTTACAGATGACAGAACCAGCGCAAAGAGGCAGGCTGAACCCCAAGCCGGGTGGGACCAGGACCTTGACAAACACACACACACGGTCTAGAGGAGAACCGGTTTCTGGCCTCAGCCTTGCAGAAGCATCAGAGAAGCGGTGAGCAGCTCCCAGACAGACTGTGCCCCCTGCATCCCATGAGACCCTGCAAGAGTCCCCCCAAAATAATAGCAGCTATTCTTACTCGGGTGACAATTTAGTATTAATAATTGTGTTTGGAAAAAGATAGCTGGCTTTTATTCTTTTTATCACTTCTACACCCCCAGGCGCCCTCGAGCTGTTATTTTGAGATAGGACTGGTAGGACTGGTCCTGGGAGAGGGCTGGTGATGGAACACTTTGTTGGAAAGCCTTAAACTAAAATTAAGGAAAAGAATGTAACTGCTTTTACATTCTAAACATGTTACGGAAAATCTGGAAAATGGGGGAATACAAGATAGTCCTCAGTCTGGCCTGTGGCCAAGCGATTGGGCTAATCTGGGCTGCAGAGTAGGAGTGGCTGGGGTGCTAGGTCACCCGGAGGTGGGCTGGACTGGGTGATGGATCCAGTGGACCGAAGACGGCCGGTGACCAGAGGTCCCTCCCAGGATTTCGTCACAAACCTTTCCTCTGTGCAAAGCTGGCTGCATGCTATTTGTTATTTATTATCCCTGCCTTGTGTGCTCCACTGTCATTTCCATGGACACGCATGGAAAGTCTCTTTCCAGACGAACGTCAAGGCTGTCCTTTAACATATACAGTTCAGTAATAAAAATATGGGAGGAAGAATATTTCCTGATAAAGGGAGCCCACCTCAATGCATTCGGGGCTCCAAGTCCGCAGGCCGGGCACGGAGGATCTGACCCCTGCTCCGGAGAGGGGCCCTGCAGGGGCCCTTCATGCTCCCTTCAGGGCTGCTCCAGCCCCTCTTCCAGGAGCCTGCAAGTGAGAAGGAGAAGCCACACTCAAGAGCCCCTGGGAAAGCGCAGGACCAGGCAGGATCTGGCACGGGTGTAGTGCGGCCATTTGCAGATTTCTGCAGCTGCTGCAGCCTCTCTGTCACTCTTGTCCTCCTCAGAGCAGAGTTGTGTAGTTTGGAATGGGGACACACGCCTCCTGGGGTACACTTCACACACCCCGTGCGTCGGCAGGCTGAGGAACAGAGCTCCCGCCTGGAAAGACCCTGGAAAGACCACGCTGTGTCTCCAACTCTGTGCCTGTGGCCCAGCCTCCCCCAGAGGTAGGACTAGGAGCATCTCTGTCCTGGATGTGGGTTGGGGACGCAGCGACAAGAAGTGGTCGGGGTGCCCATACTGTCTGCCTTCCTTAAGGGCACGTGTCTGAAGAGGCTCAGAGAAACCCAGACTACTCTCGTGCCTTCTCACATCCAGACGTGGGGGCTTCTGCAGTTTTGGCCTGGCACCACGAGTGTCCTTCTGTGTTACCAGGGGCCGCACCTTACTCCACGGACACAGGGCTCATTAATATTATGGACTCACTGGAGTATGTGCTCACTGGATGCCGTTTGGCTGCGGTGATTAGAAATGGCTGTGTGTAACAGGTGTGAAGGCAGGCACATTCAGGCTTGCTCGCATTAGCCACAGCCACGGATAATGTCTCCTTGAGCAGCATTAGACGTAGACCTCTCGCCACTTTGAAACTAGTGTAGAGAGATCTAACGCCTTTAATTTTTATTCTCAAAAAGAAATCCCTATGGTTACGTAGTTTCAGCAAATGTCTCCCAAAAGGTGGTGGAACTACCTGCACTCCCTGAGAAACCCACACTTGCTCTGGGGGCCAAGGGACGTGGCAGGTTGCCAGCAACTGGGCTCCTGGGAAGAAGGCCATGGATGGAGCTCCCACTGAGAACAAGTCCTCCCCGCACTCTTGCACTCAGGACACAGTTCCTTGTGGAGAAATACTTGTTTCCCTATCAATTGATGATCCTTTTCATTCCCTCCAGAGCGCACCTGCCTTCCTGTGGATACAGACCGGTAGGAAGGGCCTGAGCCTCCTTCATGCACTATGGAGAACATCACCAAGGCTCCTGTTGTTCAGGGAGTGGTTACATACCACCGAGGACTGGGCCGGGTCCCCAGGAGATGGTGGGTAGATGACAGAGCCCCATCCAGGACAACTATCCACCCAACCTGAGACTGCCTCTCACCTTCAGTCCCGACAAAGTGGCCGTGGCGGGGCATGCCCCACGTGCGCTCAAGAGTGTGTGAAGCCACAGAGGCATCCGAAAGGAGCTCCTTGCGTTTACACAGCTTAAAGCAATTTGGGATTCTGCATTTAAAGTGAACCAGGAAGGCAGCTCATGATTGGTAACTCTCTCTGCGAGACTTTCTGGCTCATAAACCAAAGAATGGGATATAATCACTCATAGACATATAATTTCTTTATCCTTTATATCAGACATAATACGGGTCATACTTGAAATTTAATAGCAAGCCAAGTAGGGCTCAATGAAAGTATCGTAAGGAGCTGGAAACATTCCTGCATTTATTTTGTTCTGCCAGAGTCTAACTATCATACCTTGTCTGAGCGACTGTCAGCAGAGAACGACACCCTTCCCGGGCAGTGAAAGTCCACCTGGGGCCGGACGCCGCGATCCGGTCCCTCCACGGCAGATGCAAGCCTGTCAGAGCAACCAGCGCCCCCACTCCTCCCGGGGAGCGGGTGCCATGTGCCGGGGGCCGCACTGTCTGGTGCTGCCCAGGCGGCTAGCCACACAGGATGCTCCTGCGTTCTCGGCTTGTGGGACATGGCGAGCACGTACCTTAACGGGGCAGTAGGACACCGTTATCGTGCATATTATGTTCAGAAGTTCCTGATGGGCGTACTGTGTGCAAGGAGATGCTTACTTTTATTTCCAAGGAAACCGCAAACAAGACTTCGACCTCTGACCGTCCATTCAGTACCACCACCCCCTGAAAGTAAGGACAACCTGGGTCACGGGAGGAAGCTGGTGGATGGGGAAAATGCTCGCAGGAGACGCTGCGACTGGATCCGTCCGCCGTCCGGGAGGTGGAGGGACACGTAGACTTCACGTATGTTCCCCTTTCCGCTGCAGCCACGTGTGCCGGCAGCCAAGGGTTGAACACACCTGATCCAAGAGCCCTGGGGCCCACAGGCTGCTTGCATTCACCCTGATGTGCGGGGACCCCAGGCATCCCCCATGGCAGGACACTGACGCCTCTCACTGGCCTGGGACACTGAGAAGCTAGAATTCAGGGATGGACCTGGAAACCCAGCGCGGCAGGTCACCACAAGCTGGAAGCCCCACGTCGGGCTGGGTGTGCCAGCTTCAGAGACACTATGGACCATGATACTTAGACATGGACCAGGCCCACTCCAGCTTCGCGTCCAGTGTTCCGTCTTCCTTTGCCAAACCCAGTGACGATGCAAAGCTGAAGTGTCCAGTGTTCCATCCTGGCTGCCTCTCTGCTGACCCACAGGGACGTGGGAGCCCCCATGGGATGCACAGAGCAGCGCCTTTCAAGTCCCGTGCCCACAGATCCCTACTGGAAACCGTGGTTTCCTCCCGCTCCCAATGGCTTGGGTGCCCGAGGGGACCCCTGCTGCTTCAGGGGCACAGCCCTGAATGTGGCCTGGGCCCTTGCCAGCCTGCACATCACTCAGACATCAGGTCACTGCAGGAATCAGGGGACAAAGTCATTCTTTAGTCTTCCTACTTAGAACTTTCTCTCACAGTTACACAAGTCACATCGACTCTTTTTGACACTTAAGGAAAAAGGCAAGTAACTGTGTTCCTTTCTCCTTCAGTCTGAAACACTGGGTGACATGAAGTCCCCCCACCAACTTGGGGGTCCCTCACACCCCCTCCTGTGGCCGGGGTGCAGCCTTGCAGGTGTGGTTTGACCTAAGCTGTGTCCTCTCTACTCAGCTCCTGACCACCCCTGAGAGAGAAGCTGCACCTCTCTGTTCCCCGCGTCCCTCCCAGCATCTGTGGTGTTACGCTGTTGTTCTGGGTTAATTTCCTATGGCTGAAACCATGCGTGGCAAGCGTCTGACATCTGAGTGGAAACTCAGAGATCTGGGCAAATTCTGAACTTTGTTCTTGGCAGGAAGCCCAGTCTGGATCTCCCAATGGATGTTTTCTGTGTATTTGATGCCAAATGGCCCACAGGAAGGTCCACTGGCTTCTTCACTTCTCCTGCATTTATTTCCTGTTTAAATTGCCTTTAAAGATGCATGACTACATATGATCTGGCCAGAATATTTACAAATATTTTTAAGTTAAATGCTGTCTCAGAAAAGCCAAAAGCCTCTAAGAGCGGCCACGCGGCATCCCCCATGCCACACTGGTCACCCCCATGCAGAGGGGCTCCCGTCCCAAGGTCCTGGGGTCCCAGCCACCCAGGCACCAGTACATTAACCACGGAGGCCGAGGGCTTCACCCTGTGGGGCCTGAGGAGATTTCTTCAATGAATTCATTCTCGTCTTGCATTTTGACTTCTCTCTTAGTTCTTGGACGAGTTCCCTGTTCTGGGGACCCTGGAAGGCATGGGGGAGGAGCCGGCTCCCGCCCCGATGGGACTGATCCTGTCCCCAGGGCGACTGCTCTTTGCAGACCGGCTCCTGTTGTGTCCAGCTCCGACTGGAGGAGGACAGGCTCCCTTCTTGCTGCTGTACCAAAAGCCAGACTCCAACTGAGGAGCAGCTCCCCTTCCAGTCTCCTCCTTCAGATGGAAGCCAGGACAGCACAGCTCCCAGAGGTGGTGAGGCTTGCCCGGCATGGCCTGGACCAGCTCTTCAAACTCAATGCTGTGTTTTATCGGTCCACGATTTTCACACTCAGATCTGTACATGCTGGACTTGAGACTCAGAGGTTTAGAAAAAACAGTTTAATATGAGTGTGAGGAAGGACAACACTGTGGTGGGCACATGGGCAGCCACTGCAGCCGAAGATCATGGTGTCTTTCAGAATGTCCTTTGGATCCCAGGGAGCATCCGTCCTGACCCCCACACCCCTCAGGGCCTGGGATGTGCCAGCCCCCTGCCCCCAGTCTCCTAGGGAGAGAAGGTTCCTGCTGGGACCTCGACAAACGTCACTTACAAGGGGCCTGACAGCTGCCTCTGCTTCTTGCCCCTTGGCAGTTGCTTCTTGAATAGTTTTTCCCTTCACCTAAAAATTCCCTTTTTAGCTTATGCATTAAACTCTCTGCCTCTTTCTCCTTCTAGTTAAACACATAGTAAAATCACAACTTTGATTCTCCATCCTCTGGCCATTATCAGCCCTTATCATGTTACCCTGTTTTTTATTTATCACATTTGCCTCCCTCTAAAAGCATGAGGGACATCCCACAACATGGATCCATGCTAATTCCCTGGGGACTGTCTCATTGCACTATGGCTGTTGCATGTCCCTGAAAAGAGTCTTGCCACCTCACAGCAGTTCAGAGTTATGGTAAATTGCAACACAGAGCTAACACCAGGAGTCTCTCAAGTATGAGACTTGAAAAACTTTGTTTTTACTGAAAAACAAGCTTGCCAGGCGTTCTTCACACCTCCAGGGCTGGTGGGAAGTTCCAATGGTTCAGAGAGGCCATGTGGGATCACAGATGTAGGCTGTAGCCCGTGAACTTGCAGGTGCTCCCCCATTTACCTTGGTGCTGTCTGCAGCAGTTGGGATACAGATGCAGCCCAGGTGTCACCCTCAGATGGACAGAGAGAGGAGGGGGTGCCTATACACAAAGGAATATTACTCAGCCATCAAAAAGGTGAGATCTTGCTGTTTGCAGCACCGTGCATGGAGCTAGAGGAGACTATGCTGAGCAAAATACATCAGAGAAAGACGAATACCATATGCTCTCCCTCATGTGGAATTTAAGAAACAAAACAAATGGGCAAAGGGGGAAACAGAAGGGAGAGAGGACAAACCAAGAAACAGACTCTCAGCTACCGAGAACACACTGCTGGTGACCAGACAGGGATGAAGGAGGGAACTTGGTGGGTCGAGCACCAGCTGGAGTACAGACGGGCTGAGTCATTGAGTTCCATACCTGACACTAATATTTTTGTATGTGAACTAATGGGAATTTAAATGAAAATTTTTTTAAAATGTAGGGGGCAGCCTAAAGCTCGTGGTCTTCTGGTCATTGGTTCTTTTAAATGAAGGCATGTGCATCATTGCACTTCGAGGAGCTATTGGCCTTTCCAGCTGTGTTCTGGTGTTTCGTGAGGGCAGGGTCACAACCCACGTCTCCGAGTCCCGAACGCCGAGCTCCCTTGTGAAGTCCCACTTATAGGATGTCCAACAGCAATGGACACCTGGCTGGAAGCTGCTGCTCAGGCATGGGGGTCACCCCTGCTTCCGGCAGGGCCATGTAACCACCCCACCCCCATCCCCACCGTATTCCTAAACAGAGCCAGAACATGCAGGAATGATGAGCTCCTCAGCCTGCTTCACCAGCGCAGACCCGGTTTGCACAATGCAGAACCAAACAGAGTGCTAACATGCGATCATGGAAGGAATACCGGTCTTGAATTGGAGGAGCTGGCTGAGCCCGGCTCAGGCACCAATGTGGTGGCCTCAGTCTTCCTTGGCAGGTAAACAGGAGCATTCACGATTCATCACACGCCTTCCTTGAGCTGCTTGCTCTAAATGTCTTAGTCGTTGACAGGTCGGAGCGCTCGAGCAGAGGAGTGAAGTGTGAGTGCCACCATGAGAAAGCAGACTATGTGGACGCCCAGCCTCGGGCTCTCAAAGAAGACACAGTGAAAACAACAGAAGCCACTCCTGTTCAGATGTCAGTGCTCCCATTATGTGTGGGAGGGCCGGTGGTAAACGAATGTGGAGGTGACTGTTAAACTGTCCGGAGTTACCACGGGGTCGCCTGAGACTCCAGCAGAGCACCTGTCACCCTGCCCCGCACACAAGGGAGGCTCTATCGCTTAGTGGAGCCCCTCTTCTACAGGGAGGGAGCAAGGATTCAAGCGCCTGTGCCGAGCCCTTGCTGCTTACCAAGAAGAAAGCTGTAGAGCCAGTGCCTAGTGTCACCTTCCAGTGTCACCGGGTTTTGGAGAGACAGGTACTGCCTACCACGGAGCAGACAGGACCCCACCACACATGGGGCTCCTTCCAGCACCTGTAAACCCAGAAACGGCTCCTGGTACAGGGGCCCTCGTGAGCCCACAAGCAAGGGCCTGGTTTGCGTGTCACGTCGGCCACAGGGGCTTCCCGATGATGTGCCCGCAGAAGCTGGGAGGGAGGCAGACACAACAGTGGGACTAGCTCACCTACAGAGCACCTATCCATCCCCTAAATGCCTCGTGCTCAGCAGGGAGGGAGCACAAGCACAGCCGGCCTGTTTCTTGCACAAGATCCCTGGCATTTGGCTGAGACATGGATTCTTGGAGGTCAGGAAGCTGGGCCCACAGAACCTGTGATTCATGACATTCTGCCTCTGACCCTCCACTCCTCCCAGAGCTAGTCCCACTGCTGTGTCTGCCGTGCATGTGCTGGTGAACCGGATGGCAGCTAACCTGTGTGTTACAGGTGGCTGCCACCTCTCTGGAGACCCGTGACCCATGATAAGCTGCTTCTCGGCCATGGGATCGGGGGAGGGGCATGCTCCGATGTTGCAGGACATAGGCCCCCCAGGGCTCCGTCCCTGCAGGACCAGCTGCTGGGAGTTTGGGGTCATGCGTGCTGAGCGGAATGTACGGCCCCAGGGGGCGCGGAGGGCGCACTAGTGTTGTCTCTCTGGGAGAAGGAGTAACCCTAATTAATTATTAAGGGGAAAAGGTGATGAGAAAGTTCAAAGAAACAAAACAAAACAAAACAAAAAAGCCCCTAGGGGGAGGCTTAAGGTGATGGAGTAGGGCAACCCTAAGTTTGCTTGCTCCCTCAGCACAGGTAAATAAATATAAAAAAATTCTAACCATCCAAGAAATTGATTGGAGGTCTTTGAGAACAAAGCTGCACATCTAAATTCAGTAAAAATGACACGTGGAAGGTAGGACCTGCAGAGAGTTGATTTGGAGCCATGAAGTGCTACAAGTGCTGTGGAGGGGAGAGAGCCCTGATCATGGAGAGAAGATCAAAAGACAATACAGGGGAAGAGAGAGAGAGCACGCGCCCATGTGGGGGACTGCACAAGAAAACTACGCCCCAAAAGCATTGACTGAAAAAAAGGAAAGGGTTTAAATAACACCAGGGTTTTACAAACAGTGCAGCACAGAGTCTGAGGATTTGGAGGTTAGGGCAATCACCAGGGTGGCCCCTGGCAGTGTTCTGCTGGGGAAGGAGGGCAGAACTCCAGGAGCAGGCACTGGGGGCTGAGGAGCCCATGGGTTGCATGGGGAGAAGTGCTTCCCCTGCCTGGAGCTGATTTGGTAGAGGTGATATGGCCTTTCCAGGGAAAAGACCCTCGGATGCCATTTAGCTGCCCCATTCACCAGCATAGAAATGAAGATACGGGATGAAGGCACCAACCCCTGGTGTTAGCTATGTGTTGCAATTTACCATAACTCTGAACTGCTGTGAGGTGGCAACACTCTTTTCTGGGACAAGCACCAGCCATAGTGCAATGAGACAGTCCCCCAGGGAATCAGCATGGATCCATGTTGTGGGAGTCTCTCAAGTATGAGGCTTTGAAACCCAGCTGTGCCTGAGATAAAACACAGGAGTACTGCACAGGTTGGCAGGTAGATAGCTCAGACAAAACCAGGGTGAAGGCAGGGATCGGACAGAAGCCAGGGGCACAGGAGGTGCAACTGTTTTCTCATCTGTGAGGGTTTCCTGAAGACTGGTAGACACAAGATCCCCATTCTGGAGTTGAGAAAGATGGATGAACCCACTTTCACACCCCATCCACTCCCATCACCATTAATCTACCTTAGTGAGTTAAATAGTACCATCAAGTTGATTACACCAAGCTCCATCCCCCTGTGCTGTGCAGGCACATCACCACTAGGACAAGTCTAGCTGAGAACCAGTACAGCAGGCCCCTCTCCCACAAGACCAGCACAAACCCCTGCAACGCACCACGTCTACTGACTATAGAATGCTACAAAACTTCAGCTCTAGAAACAAGATCAGGTTATTTTGCTTTTCTCTTTTCTTTTGGATACAGAAAGAGCCACTATTGTATTTTATTTAAATTTTTAAATTATTTTTAAGTTTTTATCTTTTTTTTCTTTTCTTTTCTATAAGCCTTCTCTTAACAGGCAGACAAACACACACCTGGGATCCATCTTCTTTGATAGACTATTTGATTTGACCTTTTTTAAAAAAAATTTTTTTTTCTAGGATCATTCAAGTCATAATTTTTTTTGTTTTATTATGTTAGTCACCATAGAGTATGTCATTAGTTTTTTTGTTGTTGTTGTTGTTTGTTTAATTTACTTATGTGACAGAGGGAGAGAGATCACAGGAGGCAGAGAGGCAGGCAGAGAGAGGGGGGGAAGCAGGCTACCCGCTGAGCAGGGAGCCCGATGCGGGCCTTGATCCCAGGACCCTGAGATCATGACCTGAGCCGAAAGCAGAGGCTTCAACCCACTGAGCCACCCAGGCGCCCAGTTTTTTTTTTTT
>LNAC01000304.1:2060297-2070502 GCA_002007465.1 Ailurus styani | reverse complement strand
GGGGGGGGGGGGGGGGGGGGGGGGGGGGGGGGGTGACCGCGGCTCCTCCCCGCAGGCAGAGCCGCGTGGCTTCGGGAACCGCGGATCGGGACTCGGGCGCGAGCACACGTTGGCTTCCCGGGCGGCCTGGCCTGCTGACTTCCCGGATTCGGGAGGCAGCGCGGCGAGGCCGGCGTGTGTGGGTTACAGGGGTTGCGGCTGCGGGGCAGAAGGGAGAGCGGGAGCCCGCGCTGCAGGCGGAGGCGTGCCGACCGAGGGCAGGCGGCACTCCCTGCGCCGAGCGCTGTGCGGCGGCCCGGCGGGGAGGGACGGAGACGCAGACGGACCGCAGACCCGAGTTCCGAGTTCCGGCTTCCGGCTTCCGGCTTCCGGCTTCCGGCTCCGCGAGCCGCGCTCGGAAGGCAGCCTCGGCCTCCCAGCGGCCGGAACTGCGGCGCTTGCGTAACTTCCGGTGCTCTGGCGGGGAGACCGTGCGGGCCCCGTAGGGAGCTGCGCCTGCGCCCCCGGTGGCCGCCTGAGCCGGCGGGTCAGCCCAGGGACCAGACAGCAGGCCACGGCCGCTTCCCAGATGGAGAGAGCGCCGCAGCTGTCCGGATGCACGAACCCTCCGCTCTTTTACCCTCTTGTCCCTCCTGTCCCCTTGACAGCTCTCCTGAGAGCTCAGACCCTTGTCAGCTGGCCTTGGTTGAGTTTGCACGTAAAGATGCTCATCCGTGGTTTTGCCTTTCTCCAGAAATCCATCTAAACACGCCGAGACCCACCTCTCCGTTTTTTCCAGCCGTGCTTCTCTCTTCTAGGCTGTGTTTGGGGGCCCAGATGGCCCGGGAAGCGCCCACTCGGACAGCCATACAGATTTAAATGCTCCTTAGAGTGCTGCTGTTCATAGCATCAAAGGCATTGGCTAAGTCCACTCTGCCCCCTTTGAAGATAACCTTTGCTGCCTTTTAACTTTTGTGCGCTCTTCTGGTTGATTGTCTAGTTAAGGTGCTTTCGGTCTTGACTCAAGAGCCAAGCTGTGAAGTACCAGGCTTCCAGTTCCTGATCTTCTACTGGGACCGAATGTGGCACTCTACTGAATCTATGTTAAGTTGGCTTTCCTAACAGTGGGTGAAGCCAAATGCCTTAATCAAACCTGAGTGATTAACCCATGTTCAAAATATACACACATCTCTGGGCGCCTGAGTGGAACTGTCCTTTAAGCTTCCAACTCTTGATTTCTGTTCAGGGTGTGATCTCAGAGTCCTGAGAATCCAGCCCCTCCTGGGCTCATGCTCAGTATGGAGTGCTTGAGATTCTCTCTCCCTCTCTCTCTGCTCCTACTGCTTATGCTGTCTCTCAAATAAATAAATGCATCTTGGAAAGAACAGAAAAGAAATACATGTACATCTCATCCATGAACTGTGATCCCTCCCTTGCAGAAGGTATAGCCCGTGCGAGGGCATGGTAGTGTTCTCGTAGGATGGTAGCATGACTAAGCATCATGTAAAAGTGGACATTCTAGAATAATAGTAGACTGAAAACTTGCTTCACAGAGAAGAGCAAGGTTTGGGCAAGCAAGGTCATCAGGGATGACCCAGTAGGTGGCCGAGTCGGTGTGTTCCTTCTACACTTGCCTACCCTCAAGGCCACCTTCAGTAGCACTCATTTTTAGAAACTTTGGAAAAGAGGCACCCAATGCAGGCAGCTACTTGGGGGCCAAGGAAAGGCAACTTAATTGCAGCAAGTTTTTCCTTTGCTCTTTTTCCTTGGTTGGTGTTTATTTTTATGTTAGAACTCTGAAATCATCGTGTGTGCCGAAGACCATCAGGGAGTGTCAGGCCCACTGATGTTGAGCTCCCTCACGAGATGACTTTGAGGACTGGACAGCCATCTGGTTCTCCGTTCTGCCTCCTTCCCCTTGAGACCCACAGGCTTGTAGGTATCTCTGCATAAGGCCACAGAGGCTGGTCTTTGTGAGGTCACTCTAAATTACTTGCCTTTTTTTTTTTTATGATGTTATAAAGATTTATTTACTTGTAAGTCTCACATAACCTAAAATTTACTATTTGAATGTGTATCATTTAGTGACATTTAGTACATTCGTGTTAGGCAGCCATCACCACTATCTGGTTCCAGAACCTTTTGTCACTCCCAAAGAAAACCACCTACCCATTGAGCAGTCACTCTTGAACTGGATTTACTTTCTTTAACTTGAAAGAGAACTTGAGCGCCCCTGGGTGGCTCAGTGGGTTAAAGCCTCTGCCTTCAGCTCAGGTCATGGTCTCAGGGTCCTGGGATCGAGGCCCGGATCAGGTTCTCTGCTCAGTGGAGAGTCTGCTTCCTCCTCTTTCTCTCTGCCTGCCTCTCTACCTACTTGTAATCTCTCTCTCCTTGTCAAAAAAAAGAGAGAGAGAGAGAGAGAGAGAACTTGAAGTGATCCACTCTGTGCAGTAAGAGTATGTCTTATTCGAACACGGTTGCCCTCAGTAGGATGGGGGATGGATGCTTGGCTGTCAACTCATTTCCCACAGACTCAGAGTATTAAGTGGTTGTTAAATTCTTGTAGCTAGTCTCAACTCAGTTTAACTCATAAATTTGCTGACGGTCCACATATTTGAATTAAAAAAAGAAAACAGGTCTGCAAGTCACCTATTTCTCTTAAGCAATCTAAAGTGCATCCAAATATTTCTAAGTGTGTGTTAAACCTGCACGTCCCCCAAGAATTCCTAGAAGACAACACAGAGCCAGAAACATGTTTTATGTCTGTGACCCCACCCCCATCCCTAGCAGCCCTCTCTCCTCCCACTCCCGATACAGAAATCATCACCACCTCCACCAGGATTCAGAGGAAGGGAAGGTGAAGGAGGAAGAGGAGCATGGGTAGTGACAGTGTGGTCGCCTGAGAAGTATATCTGGTTCAAGTTTTCTCAAACAGGGTTTGGAGCGTATTCTTGGGAATAGGCATGTTCTCCTTGGAACCGTAATTTTCTGTCTTTGTTTCCATATTAACCCTTAAGTTCATAACAGGATATCCTGCATGGTGTGCATGACCACACCAGGTATGTGTGGGAGTGTCTCATTGCCAGCGCGGATAACACCACTGTCCCCACTAATAACATCACTGTCCGTGGCTGGGAGGAAAGAATCAGTCCACAGTCTCATGCAAACCAAGCTCTGTCTCTAGATGAGGGAAAAGAGAGCCAGGTGCCAGCCCCTCGGAGCTCTGTGTCCTGCCTGTCAAAATAAAAGTGATGGGTGAAATGAGTCCTTCTGTGGCATCTGGGAAACTGCAGTAGCTGCAATTGGGGACCACGGGAGAAAGAGCTCATTCCCAGCAAAACCCCGTCACTTATTGCATTAAACATTTGCTTCATAGTTTTGTTCTCATATAATTGTAAATTTGTTTTGTATTTCCTCGCCTAAGAGCTATGAAAATAAAGAAAATAAAGTGTTTTCTAGTTAGACGTATTTCACAATACCGTAAAAAATAAGGCCATTCATGGCATGATTCCATATGTAGGCGGAATCTATAGGGACAGAAAGTAGGTTCACTTGCAGGAATTAAGGGTTGGGGGGAATGGGAATGACTGCTAGTGTAGGTACGGAGTTTCTTTGGGGGGTGATGAAAATATTCTGGAATTAGTACTGATGGTTGCATAACTTATGAGTATACTAAAAATTGCTGAATTGTGTATAATTTCATAGGGTAAATTTTATGGTATATAGACTACCAGTTTTTAAAAAAATCTGTCAACACTGGGATGCCACGGGGGAAAAAAGTTAATTTAAAATGAGTCTGTGCATTACTCAAGTCTGAGCAATGCGGCTGCAGCTCAGAGGTCAATAAAGTTTGTAAAGGGTCAGACAGTGAATATTCTTGGCTTCGGGGGACAGACTGTTCACGTTGTGATGACTCAACGCTTGTAGCGTGGCGGCAGCCGTGAACAGTACGTATGGGGAGTTTGTGTAGCATGGCTCCAGGAAGACTTGACAGGTTTGCCAGCCCGTGGATTCAGTCAAGGGATGGCTGTCCATGAGTGTACTTTCAGGGATGGGAGTGTGGGACCTGGATGGCAGTCTGTCTAGACGTTTCAGAGAGGCTTTTTATGATTCACTTGCAAGAATGAGATCCATTTCTCTTGTCTTCATTTCACTTGTCTCTTGGGAGGCGGTTGAACTTCGGGAGTTTACGCTGTACACCCAGCTGGGGGTGGTGTGGCTCCTTCACAGCGTGGGAGTAGAAAGTGTGGGATGCTCTAACCGAGGGCTCCTTTGTGATGATCTGCCTTGCAGTGATGGTTCGGGGTAGGGAGGGCACCCTCGGGCTATAAAGTCTGGCATGCCCCCTGAGGTGAAGTGACTCAGGAAGGGCTTAAGGCTTCACCAAGACTGCCCAAGAGGTTGGGGGGCGGGCGGGCGGGCAGAGTTCTTCTGGAATGTAAGTGCTAGGGTGCTTATCTTGTTCTGTTCCATTTTTATTTGTGGAATTCTTCAAGCACACAAATATTCCATGCCAAAGACAGGGATATGTGTGCAATTTATTACAAGTATTTCTAACGAAGTCTCCCAAACATTAACTTAGCACAAGCGCTGAAAAGACGTGATTATCCTAGACCCCCTGATAATTATGCCTCGTTCTAGTAAACATGGATGTAAGAAAATGTGACTTACAAATCTTAGTGTTATAAAAGTGCTTTCTCTTTGGAAATAATTCACTGCGGGCATTCTGTAAAAAGTCCTCAAGCACAAACAGCATCGAGGGCTTGTTTTCCGGTACGATTCTGTAATCAAAGCTGGCAGTGCTCCTTGCAGGGAATGGCTGGGTTTAGGCAGGGGCGGGGAATATACAGAATGAGCCCAGAACGTCTTGTAGTGCCAAAAAGTAAGGGAGGACTAAACAAAACGAGCCCAATAACAATAAGGATATGTCAGAGGGACACAGGAGCCAACTTAAAGAGCTTCCTATGACCAGAGTTGGAACAATTGAAATAACGAGATAAAGTAGTGTTAGATTGTAACCCAGGGCAAAAAGTAAATATTCCTGAGTCCATACTGATCTCCATAAATGATCGGATAAATAAGTGGAGAGAGAAGAGACAGAAAAATTCCAGATAATCTCTGCAGATCCGCTGCCTTCCAGGAGGTGTATGGGTAACTTCCTTCCAAAGAGGGCAGGGTGGCAAGGTGGAGGGAGAGAAGGAGAGATGGACTTACGCTCACCCCTGCCAGGTGATGCACAGAGATTAGCTGCGTTGACAGCCTGACCCTTGAGGTCCTATGAGAATGGCACTTTTTACCTTGGTGATCTTCCCCGGAATCTATAACCATAATCCTGATCAAAACATCAGACAGATCCCAGTTGAGAGACATTCTACAAAAGGCCTGAACAGTACTCCTCAAAATTGTCAAGGGCATCCAGAACAAGGAAATTCTGGGAAGCTGTTACTTAGGGGAAGCCAAGGAGACGTGACAACTAAATGTAATGTACCCTTGACAGGGTCCTGGAACAGAAAAAGGATCTTAAGTCAAAAACACATCTGAATCAAGTGTGGGCTTCAGTTAATATTCATGTCCCCAGACTGGCTCATTAATTATAACAAATGTTACCGTACTAACGTAAAATGTTAACTGTCGGGGCACCAGGTGTTGGAGACACCAGAACTCTCTTCTTGTAATTTCTCTGTAAATCTAAAAACATTCTAAAATGTTTCTTTAAAATCGTAATTTTTTAAAGAATTCATTTTTAAATAATCTCTGTACCCCACATGGGGCTTGAACTCAGAACCCCAAGGTCAAGAGTCGCATGGTCTACTGACTGAGCCCACCAGGCACCCCTAAAATCATATTCTTATAATGTATTTTGAGTTACTCAGTTTGTAAATATTAGGAACATGCCTTTTGAGAAGTGAGTGTAGTGAAAAGAAGTCGCAGGAAGAATGTAAGCTTTGGGGTTGAAGACACAGATTCAAATTCTCATTCTCCTTTCAAGTGTGATTGCATCAGCCCATCTAAGTTAATAACCTCATGTCCCTGGATAATGAGATATATCCATAGTAACCTTCCTTGCAGACTTATTTAAATGCTGACCATGTATAACATTAATGCATCATCTCAGTGCTTAAGATCAAGTAGGTGTGGAAAAAAGGGAACAGTCGCTCTTACAAATATAGCCATAATCTAGGACATGCTGCAGGGTAGCCTGTTACTTGGTTAAAGGAGCAAAACTCGGAAATCGGGAATTCCGAAGAGGGTTGAAAAGAGAACACCGGTTCTGAAGGGTAGGCACGAGACGGGGGAGGGCTCGGGGCTCTCGGTCTGGGAAGGGGCTGTTAGGGACAGCGGTAGGAGGGTGCTCTCTGTCGGGGGGTGGCACTGAGGTCTTGGGCTGCTTTAGGAAGGGAGGCGGAGGGCAGGGACTTGAAATACGGATCATTGTGAAATGACAGGCTGGTAAGTCACAGTCAGCCTGTGACTTCTTTGTCTTCCTCACTGAATGCTTTACACACAGTCAAACTTCCGGAAATACTTTGTTAGTTGTTTGCTGGATCACGTTCCTAATGAGTGTGTAATAAACCCAAGAGTACAAATAGAATCCAGATAGATATAAATTAGGCTATTCAGTGGGATTTTTTTCTTTCATTGTTCCATCTGATTTTATAGTGGTTGAGTTGAACTGTGTATCACACATACTATGTGATCAGCATAGTTAAATAGGTAAAGCTGCATGAAATATGTTCCGTGGGCTTTTCTGGATTCCCCCTTTCCAATTAGGAGGAGGAAGATACCTAAGCCTTTTGGGGTTTTAAAAAGGGCAAGTGTTTGGGGGTCTAAGCGTAGAAGCCTCGGGAATGTTCCCCGAGGTCAGGAGGCGTCGTTTGAGTCACGGAGGTTAGAGTTGACGGAGCCTGCGTGAACTTGTCCATCACGAGGCGGCAGGCACAGACAGGCCAGCTGTTGTGAGCGTGGCTTTGAGACTCCTCTGTGCCGGAGGCAGCTAGACCCAGGGGCTGCGGCAGAGCGCGGCTGCTGGTCCCTGGAGGAAGCACACCGCAGTGTTCCCGGTCCACCACCGCCTGGACGGCAGCGAGCAGGGAGCAGGGAGCCGGTAAGAGCCTCCCGCATTTCTTAAGGCAGCTCGCCCAGGATGGGACTGTTTGCCAGCGTTTGTAGTTAGGAGTGCTTCTTTTGTTCTCCTGTCTTGAAAAGCAGCTTGTCAGCTCGCAGTGCAGTGGGTAAGATCTGGGGAGATCCGCAGACATCTGCCTTGTTTATTGTTCTGCCTGAAAATGAAGAAGAATGCAAATTGGGGTGCAGATCCCAGCTCGAGCTCTGCGTGCGCGCACGTATGTGTGCGGGCACGCTACACGTGTGCTGCATGCGTGCTGACAGATACATGCAGACGCTGCAGCTTTGGTCTCTGCAGTTGGCTAAAAGTGCACTGAAACTAGAAGGCAGTGCCTTTCAGTCCCGTGTTCCGGGCTGCAAGCCATCGTGCCGGTGGGACCGGTAGCCTTGGCATGTGGGCGCCGTGCTCCGCGTGAGAGCTGCAGACCTCTGCCTTCCCTGCAGAAGGCCAGCATTGCACGAGGACCCGTGTCCCTTCTCTGGCCATTTCTTTTTTCCATGCCAGGAAGAAATTAGCATTCTCATGACTGAGACCCTGAATGCGGATATTGAAAGGAAATGGTGAGTCAGCCACCTGGAGATGGGGGCGGGGGGCACAACATCAGGTGTGCGGGTTGAGTCATGAAAAAAACGCTCTGTGGGTAAATTCACACATAGCCTGCTTGCTAACTGCAGTGAAAACATCTCACTGGAGAAAATGGGATCAGTGTGGGTTCTGAGTGTTTTCCAGTTCGTAGATTTTGCTCTCTGGTGTGATGGTGACAGTTGAGAGGCAAGCCATTTCTTTATAGGTTTTACCAGACAGACATGTGCTGTGGATCTTTTTTTGTGAACCTCTTATATTGTAAAAGAAACATCCGTGGCCGTGTTTCTGAATGATGGAAATGCCTTGGCTTTACTGACGGAGGCTTTTGTGTGTGGAGGGGGGGATGCCATTTTCCGAGACATTGCTGCATACACGTGCGTGCCTGCGTACATGTGTATGCACACACCTGCATCTGCTGATGGGTCTGCATTTTCTGACTCACATGGGTAGCAGCTCTTTTAAAATGCACGTGTCAGCGTGGTCATGCTGGTGAGAAGGAAAAAAGGAAAAGGAGTTGGAAGAAAGATTTTCAGAAATCTGCCTGGCAACATTTTTATTAAATAATTAAAGAGCCTTGCACATTGAAGACAGAATAAATGAATGAAACACGGCACATAAAACACCGGAAAATTTGGTACAGATTGGCTGGCTGGCCTCTTTTCCTTGCGAAGCAGAATCTTTGAGGGGCTATTGTCTATGTATTCTTAATGATTACATTGCAGAAAAGTATTCCACAGATGGTAAAAAGAGGTACATCTCTATACTGGCTTTTTGTCATGCGTGGTGGAAAAAACATTCTCTGGCTCTTTCTCTCGCGCGTGCGCACACACATACACACACTCACACCCACACTAACACACACCCCTTAAAGAAAAAATTTGCAGGGTATTCTCATAGATGCGTGAACAGAATACACACAGAAGCAGATTTTTTAGAATAGTACCCGAAATAACCGTGTGTGTTGGTATGAACCATCCGGGTTGTATTAGGCATCTCCTGTCCCGGCTGGAGTGATGTGACCCTGGGACGTGTGTGCTTGCTTCTCCTTGTTTTGCATGGACTGGCTGCTTCCCCAAAGTCTGCCTTTGCATTTCAGAGGTATATTGGGCAGCTAATATTTCATGTGGCCTTTACAATGCATTTGTTTTTACTTTTAATGCCTATTATTCTTTGCCGCTTCTGTGCCTTAAAATTTAAGAAGATTAAGGTGGTGAAGTAGCAGAAATAAGGGCTGCTGTTTTGCATCCACTGGATCAGTCTGTCTTTCCCTGGTTAGTGGACACTAGTGTTTTCTAGCTGGCTTTTCCTAGATCATCAGGACCTTTTTGGGAGGCTCGTACACATACCTGGATGTCTGAAGAGATTCTAGAGTTACTTAGTTTTTTGCCTTAAAAAAAATTTTTTTTTGCAGAATCCCTTGTGTTAATTCTTTTCTTTTTTTAAAAGATTTTATTTATTTATTTGACGGAGAGACACACAGCAAGAGAGGGAACACAAGCGGGGGGAGTGGGAGAGGGAGAAGCAGGCTTTCCGCTGAGTAGGGAGCCCGATTCAGGGCTCGATCCCAGGACCCTGGGATCATGACCTGAGCTGAAGGCAGACACTTAACGACTGAACCACCCAGTCGCCCCCCTTGTGTTAATTCTTAAAGTTCTCAGAGCATTCCCCCCCACACACACACATATATCTTGGGTCTTAACACGTTGTATACCATGTTCATTCTGCAGTAAACAAAGAAGGCCCTAAGTGACTGGATTCACAGAGCAGGTTCATAGAGAGCCCTTACACGCACTATGGCTGGTTTTTAACCAGGTGGGTTCCTGCTGATTCATGCCTCCCACCTCTGATGTTGAAAAGGTCCTATAGGTGAGTATGGGCTGAGCGGAGATCGTGGTACACGTTGCCAAACCTAGTCCCTTACTAACTTTCGCGGCCCATATCCAGTGTGCCGATGGTGCAGTGACAAGGAATCCCAGTGTGGTCTCCCAAGGGGATGTGTAGCACCGAAGAGACTGGGGACGTGTGTCCCAAGCCTGCGTGGGTGTCATTTGCAGGTCACCCGGCCTTTCTGACCCTCCATTCCTTTGTCCATAAAAGAAGGAGTTTCGAGTCACTGATTTCTAAGGTCACTTTAAGCCATAATAGTTTTTCATTCTCGGGGAGAGAAGCCAGGGACTTGAAGTCCCCTTAAGATCACCCCTCCAGGCCCATAGGTCACATTGTCTGACTCCCATGCACCAACATTCATGTGAAAGAAGACCTAGAGATAGAGAGGGGACACACACGTGTGGCGTAGCTGTGCGATCCACTTACAGGAACCGGAGCTCCCGGCGGCAGGCTCTGCGGACACCGTGGCAGCGCCCCGGACAGCGAAACCTGCCTCGGGCTGGGCGCCAGCGCCCCACAAAGTCAGCGGCTGACAAGCCAGGTGCTCTGCGGGGTCACGTCCACAGTCTAGCCAGAGGCCGCGAGAGGCAGAGTAACTAGAAATTCTAGGAAGGTGTTTACCATGGAC
>LNAC01000304.1:2044111-2059923 GCA_002007465.1 Ailurus styani | reverse complement strand
GTTTTTAAGATTTCATTTATTTGAGAGAGAGAGAGCACAAGCAGGGGGAGCAGCAGGCAGAAGGAGAGGGAGAAGCAGGCTCTCTGCTGAGCAAGGACCCCCATGCGGGACTCCATCCCAGGACCCTGGGATCATGACCTGAGCTGAAGGCAGATACCCAACCAGCTGAGCCACCCAGGCGCCCCTACAGTTTTTTTGTTTTTAAAGGACGTATCATTTTAAAATCTGCTTTGCTAATTAAAACATTGTTAATAAAAATCGTAGGAAATTCTGTGTACGATGCATGGCATTCTGAGATATGAGTGGCCGTTAGAGGTCCTGTGGACTTTCTGGGTTGTCTCTAGTCTTTCACAGTTATAAGTAATACTGCAGCAAACATCTTGTAGTAAAATATTCGTGTTCTGGCACGCTGATTTCCTTAGGATAAAATTCTAGATCTGGAATCTCAAGGCAGGGTTTTGGGAAGTACACACAAGATGCCTTCCATGACGTGTGTACTATTCACGCCTGGCCACCCAACAGCCTAGGACAGCCCTGCGCTTCCCAAAACTTGGTCCATATTGGACATTTAAAAAATCCTGTGACTCGATAGGCAAAATGTTCTCTTTCTCCCTTCTTTCCTTCCTTTCAGTAGTCTCCACGCCCCTGAGATCAAGACCTGAGCTGAGATCAAGAGAGACGCTTCACGGACTGAGCCACCCAGGCACCTCCTAGTTATTTCATTTTTAACTTGCATTTTCTCAGGAACTAGTGAAGTCAAACTTTGCATCTTGTCAAGGCATTTGTATTTTTTTCTCTTATTCGTTACTGCTCACGTCTTGTGTTCATTCTCCTGTTGGGCATGGGGCCTTTCCATCTCGATGGTTGTTATTTAGGTTGCAAATAGATCGCTGTGTGCTTTTCAAACGTTTATGGTTGGTTACAGTAGTTTTTTCCTTTTTAATGTACTAGTGCGGATCATGTCATTGCCCCTGGCTGGTGACTGTGTTCAATCCATTCCCGTTCTACTGGCTCCTGGCAATTGCGTGCTGGCCTTTGCGTTACTGCTACAGAAAGCATAACCATGTGGGGCTCTGTGGGCATGAATTTCCTATGAGCCGTAGACCTCCACCTGCAATGTTCTCCGGCAGCTTTGCAAAGAAGGTATAACTGCTCGGGCAGGGAAGAACCCTGATGTATTAGAAGAATGTCTAATGTGGTGTTGCAGAGAGAAAGCAGGAGTCAGAGATGAACGTCTCCACCCTGGCTCAGGTTAGGAGGCAAGTGACTTAGGCTCTTGGGGCTGCAGTGTCCTGGAAATGAAGAATTGTGTCCGTAGTGCTTGCTCTCTGCAAATGGAGGTTAGTAATAGGGTTGTCTCTGCTGAAGAATGTAGACGTGCTCCGCTCGCCAGTGCCTGGGGTCCGTCAGAGGCACAACGGTCAGACCTCCTAATATTCTAGCGTCTGCTCATTTGAGCATTTGTCCATGCTTGTGTGTTTCTCCCTTCTGTTTGGTCTCATTATGTTCATTTTAATGTTCCTGTTGTGTTTTCCTTTGATACACCACCCCAAAACATTTGATCACTCAGGGTATAAGTATGTCAAAATAAAATAAATAGAAGCCATGTAACTATAGGTAAAAACACATTCGAAAGAGCGAAGGGCTACTCAGTCGCCAGTTCTTATTTTTTATGACTGTCCCCACTTTGGTGAAGAATTGAGTGACTTCCAGTTGCCTTTAACGGCAAGTGAGCGTCACTGAATCCGTGAGTTGGATCTGTGTCTGTCGCGTTCGTGGCGGTGTGATGGGAAACGGGAAGGAGGCGGTCAGGAGCCCGCTACGGAGGAGACCCGACGCGGTCCACGCCTCCTTTTAGACCAGGGGGCAGCGGGAGGCGCCGTCCCAGGTCTCTCCGCTCCCGGGCGCCGGCGTGCGTGCGTGCGTGCGCGGGCTGTGGGCGTGCGTGCGCGGGCGTGCGTGCTCGAGCTGCGTGCGCGGGCGTGCGCATGCGTGGGCGCGTTGGCCCCTGTGTTTCCATTGCCACGAGATCGGAAGCAGCATGGTCTCCGTGCGCAGGTTTCAGAGGACAGCTGTGTTTGTGGTGACTGATCTGTATTTCTGTGCTCAGGTACTACCTCACTGAGCCTTTCCTGAAGCCTGCTTTGCGCCAGGGACGGAAGTGGGTGCTATCAGTGTACCCAGGAGGAGCAATAGTAAATGAAAATAACACAGATGAATTGAGACCAGTTTGGGGACAGAGTTTAAATCCTTATGGGGGTTCAGCAGAAGAAACGCTTATCTTTCCAGGTCCAGGAAACACTCCATGGGAGAGGTTGCACTTCAGTTGGATCTTAAAGAAGACAGGGATGCTGTCTGTGGGTCATGTCCTAAAGAGTGTGGATCAAAGCAGAGAGATGGAAACCGCAAGGCATGGATGGCAGGGAAGGGCCTCTGGCCAAAATGTATGTTGCAGAGGTCCCTGAGGACCGGTAGTGGCTTGGGAAGGATGAGAGGGGGAGCCTAGAAGATCAAGCGTGCAGTCTGGCCTTGATTTGGTGGTGCTGAGAGGAAGGGCTGGAAGTTTCGAGGGGAGAGGATCAAGCTATCTAGTTTCTATGCTAATTATGACCAAAATGTGCATATGTTTGTAAAATGTGGTAAATGAAGGAGAGAAGAAGGTTGGAAATGGCCATCACGCGGTAAAGTCACTGCAGGATGGCTTTACTTTCAGAAAATTTAATTTGTGAAAGTTGTGATTAGATTCCCCCTCACATTGGGTGCCTGGGTAGCTCAGTGGGTTAAAGCCTCTGCATTTGGCTCAGGTCATGATCTCAGGGTCCTGGGATTGAGGCCCGCATCGGGCTCTCTGCTCAGCAGGGAGCCTGCTTCCTCCTCTCTGCCTGCCTCTCTGCCTACTTGTGATCTCTCTCTGTCAAATAAATAAATAAAATCTTTAAAAAAAAAAATTCCNAAAAAAATTCTCCCTCAAATTTGTTGAAATGGGGCATTTCCCTGTCATTTCAGTGGGGGTTGGTTTGTAGTTCTAAGGAATTTTAATCTTCTGCATTGGCCATAAGCAGGCTCTCCTTTCAGGTAAGAACACTGAATAACTTACAGGGGTTTGAAGCCGGGCCACAATGACTGCCTGAGAGCAAGAGGGAACTTTCTGGGACAGTGCAGTTGTATTTAGACTGAATTGTGGTGGTGAACGCACAACTCTGCACATTTACCCAGGCCTGTGGTGGCTTGAATTTTATGGTGTGTAAACAATACCTTAATAGAATTGTGGCGGGTGTGGGGAAAAAAAGAGGTGAAAATGTTTTGTAACGTGAAGACCTCCCAGATCCACAGGTAGATTGTAGGATTTCGAACACGTAGTTTTAAAAACTTAAGTAGCTCAGAAGAAAAACGTGTAGGTGCAAGGGCAAGAATTAAGGTGAACCCAAATTCATTTATCACTTGTTATCTGTGCCATAGCGCTTGTAGTAGCATTTTAGTTCTTCTTAACAACAGGTGATACCTAATAAAACTTAGCACCAGAGATAGTCCCAGAACTACTATTGAGGTGAATGGAATGTCTGCCATCATAAAATATTTATCTGGTCCAATTTTTCCTTCTAACTGCTACTAATGATTTCAAGTGACCGTTTGTGACACTCCACTCTGGTTCACACGAGGTTGGTCACAAGAGACCATTGCTCCCACTAGTAGCTAAAAAAATGGCCTCAAAAGTTATAAAAGCGTAGCTTTAAAAGAACTCAGCAGATCCGCTCTTGGTGTAAAGAGCTCTTCTCCCCTTTGGCATTCCATTCTCCTCATACAGTCTTCATCGTACTTTTCAAAATGAGCTTGAGGGCGCCTGAGTGGCTCAGTGGGCTAAAGCCTCTGCCTTCGGCTCAGGTCATGATCTCAGGGTCCTGGGATCGAGGCCCGCATCGGGCTCCCTGCTCAGCGGGGGGGCCTGCTTCCTCCTCTCTCTCTGCCTGCCTCTCTGCCTACTTGTAATCTCTCTCTCTCTCTCTGTCATATAAATAAATAAAATCTTTAAAAACAAACAAAAAAACAAAATGAGCTTGAATTTTTAGGGNACTTGTAATCTCTCTCTCTCTCTCTGTCATATAAATAAATAAAATCTTTAAAAACAAACAAACAAACAAAAAAACAAAATGAGCTTGAGTTTTTAGGAAATTAATACCGGCTTTGCCTTCTAGACCAGGGTTTGGCAAACTACAGCCCAAGGGCCAAATCCCCTGTGCTCAGGGTTTGAGAAGGCTTTCTGGGTGGAGGATTGAGGATCAAGGATTGGTTCCTCCAAGGCTGGTAACCAGGGGCACTTAATGTCGCTGTTCTTTCAGATAATGATAATCTGGTTTTGGAGGGACATGCCAAGCCAAGGATTAGATTCAGGAGTAGTTCTTAATATTCACATCAATTGGTTAGAAAAATGGGAGATACTGGGGCGCCTGGGTGGCTCAGTCATTAAGCACCTGCCTTCAGCTCAAGTCATGATCCCAGGGTCCTGGGATCAAGTCCCGCATCTGGCTCCCTGCTCAGCGGGGAGCCTGCTTCTCCCTCTCCCACTCTCCCTGCTTGTGTTCCCTCTCTTGCTGTGTCCTCTCTGTCAAATAAATAAATGAAATCTTTAAAAAAAAAAAGAAAAGAAAAGGAAAAATGGGAGATACAGAATTGGGGAGGGTCGGTTCCCATAGAGCAGAGATTCTCCACGCTGGCAGAAAATCCAGATTGCTGGAAGGCTTTCGCTCCGATACAGATTTGCAGGCGTGCGTGTCCTCATCAGCCCCTACCTCCGCCAGGCCTGGCTTCTGAGGGGCTGAGGTTGAGGAGAGCTCAAATTTGTATGTCTGAAGTCATCCCCTATGCTCCTTCAGAATGCTCTGGAGAAATGGAAGGGTGGGTTCAGGAAACAAGACGGACCGGGAGTACAAGGTTGGTTGACCCTTAGGGGTGAATGCTGGGGATTGACTGGATTTGCCCCCATACCTGGTGGAAATGGTCTTCCTTAGAAAAGCTTTAAAACTGAAACATCAGACGAAAACGTTGCCCTGCTGTCATCCATCGGGGCAGGGTTTATTCCGGGTGGGAGGGAGACGAGGGGCTGTGTGTATCTACAGCATTATGCCCCTTTTTACAAACTCCAGAAAGAAATATTGAAAGCATAACCTAACGCCTGGGAGGAACAAAAAGCCTGGAATATTGATGACCTTTTTTTCTGTTTTCTTTAGATCGGCTTCAAATTGGTAATAGCATCCCATGTCCTGTGGAAAGAGCTGTTCAGGGGGTCAGAGGACAGAGGGAACTTAACTTTTCCCTGTGTCCCCTGTGGTTTGCATTTCGTATCCTGCTTCCACTGTGTTCTGGTCCCACATTGGTTGACCCGTGCCGAGAGGGGGGTCCTGGCAGCTCCACGAGTGGCCTAACCAGAGCACCAGAACGTCCATCAGAAGAGATGACAGGTCTCCACTGGGGCTGTGGGGTGACTGGTGGCATCCCCGAGGACACAGAAGACTAGTGGCGTCCTGCTGAGTCACCGGGTCAAACTTGTAGCGCAGGCTGAGTGCAGGCTGTGGCCGGCAGCTGAGCAACGTCATTGGTCAGCCCCACTTGCCCCTGAAATCCTGATTTCATCAGTTCAGCCGCCTCTTAAAAAAAAAAATCACAGTTGGTATCAGGCTTGCCCACACTTTGAACTTTGCGCAAAACATATTTTTAGAAAAGCCAAAAAACAGAGAATGCCAGGAGAAAACTCAGCTAACAGATCACATGCAAATGTCATTTTTATTCCATTTGTGCCTCTGATTCTAACTGGCCTGGAGCTTTGATTGGCAGAGGGAATTTGCCTGATTTTGTTGTTGTTTTCCGCCAAGTGTCACATCTTGGAACCAGGAATGAGAGTCTCTAGCCATAAAAACGAAAGAGGCCTGGAATAGATTCAAAACACATGTTCTGAAAACAGAGTTGGATACTTCAGGGGCCCTCGCGGATTATAATCTCTAAATATAGGTGTTTTCTGTTATTGGACACTAGCCCTTCCTCAAGTCTGTGCTTGTACATTTGATTTTGGATCATCTGCAAGTGGAATCTCTCTATTAATCCGTTCAACTCCACTTAACTACAAATGACGTATCGGTCTTTCTAATTTGATTTCATTCCTGCTACCATCCAAGTTCCTACAAGCAAAAATAAAACCCAAAGGAAGCTAATCTTTTTTTCTGTCTGTTAGGACAATGGAGAAATAACATTCATCTTATTTTCTAAAGTAATTGCTTTCCCCACTTGGCATTAGAATCACAGAAGAGAGAGCCTGTTTGGGGTTGGTTGGTGCAAAGAAGAAACTTTAGTGGAGTCGTTGCAATAAAGAAAGGACTGAATTGAAAATGATTTCAGGGCTCGTATGCTCCCACAACGTGATTCTACAAGACACAGTGTTGGAACAGGACTAAGGGAAATTGCTGCCTCCATCATCACTAGTGTGTCTGTCCATTCGTTTTGTAGATGTTATTTGCATGCTTGCAAACTGGGATAGGACAACCGGACGGCCTCTAACCTACGGGGGCTCACCATCTGCCAGGTCCTGTGGTCATCTGGCATCTCCCAGGAAAGAGTGGGTGGTGCCATTATTGCCGGGTGTTCATGCTGTTTGCAGTGTTTCTGGAGTGTTTCTGTCTGTCCACTAGTGAATGAGCCAGTTGATCGGTTGATTATCTCTCTGGCGTTGCCAGCGTTCCCATGCCTTGCACATCATCTCCTTTTCCCACATCATTTGGCCTTTGTGGGGTGCTGCGTAGACAGAAGAGCTTTCTGCCTGTGCTTCTCCGAGGTGAAGTGAGTCTTTTGGGATTTCCCTGGGGGGGGGGGCAGGAAGATCAGCGGAGACCCCAAGGATTCTTTCAGGAGCCTTGTACTTGTGGTGCTGAGTGTCCCGTGCACGCCCAGCCCCTTGGCTCGTCTGCGTGCCTGGTGACGTTGCTGTTCTTCAGGCAGCCTGGCTGGTTATGTTCTGCACGGACACGGGGCACACAAGCTCTGGTGTTTTTTTTTCCTTCTTTCTTTCTTTTTTTTAACATTTTATTCATTCATTGATTTATTTGAGGGAGAGAGAGAGAGAGAGCACGAGCCCAGTGAGGAGAGTGGAGACAGTGAACCCCAGTCACTGGAGGCTGAGACCAGTCCCGTGCTGGGAGCGACCAGGAACGGAGGGCCCGTGCGGTGGGGAGCAGGAAACTGTGACCCAGAAAGAGAAATCCGGTGCTGCCACGGGGCTCCTCATGAACAGATGGAATCTGGAAATAAAACCGCTACCTCTCAGATATGGAAACTGCATTTAGACGTGGGCCTGGCCGTGTCCATACCCGATCAGAAATGCCGATGTGAATTAGAGTGTGGGTGCATTTCCGGAGCACTTGCTCTGTGTGCGTCTGTATGTGTATTTCTATAATCTTTCTCCTTTCGGCCCTTTGGTCCTTTCTGCCCGATGACAGGGTGTTTGGGCCACAGAGGTGTTCGCTGTGGCCTTTCCTTGGGCGTTTTCCTCTTCAGATTTGTTCCGTTCTGCTTCGCTGCCCGGTCGCAGACCTTTTACCTCCATGGCCTCCGCAGCGGCCAGGCCCGCGCGAGAGAACGGCGTGGGCAGGGGCCAGCCCCGGAGCGGGTTGCAGGGCTCGGGGAGTCTCTGGTGCGTAGAGCCCGCCCGGCCTCCCCCTCCTGGACCCGCGGGAGCAGCGTTCCCTTTTCATAACATGTCATTAGCATGTTGTGTGTGACAGTGAGCAGCCTAAGCTGCATATTGATTGCTGGGACACTAGAATGCAGCTGCCTTTTCAGTTTGCCTTTGTACAGCTCGACTTGCTGCTCCGTGAATACCTGGGAGCAAAAGGCTTTGCTGCTTTCGCTGACAAATCCTTAAGACATCCTTATTTTCTTTCTCCACGTACCTTACTGTCACCATTGACTTTATACTTGAAGATTAAAAAAAGCAGGCGGGATGTACATACTTTTACACAGAGGCCGATAGAGACGCCTCTCACACAGCTGTGGCAGACACGTGTGCAGCATATGGGTGCACACTCACACATACACACACGTGCTCTACTGAGTAGTCACTTGGAACCTACTAGAAACAGATCAGAACATGAGCCTAGCAGAACCCCACATTCCCACTTGTGGTCCTTCTTCTCGTGACCCGGATTTCCTGCATTCCTAACTGGAGTAAGAAAAACCAATTGGTGGTTGACAAGCTTGGTGCCGAAATTCCTGTGCTGATGTCAGTGTCACTGGAGTGCAGTGTTGGGGTGCAGCGCAGTGAACACTGTTATCAGGACGAGGAGAGACGGCACAGGGTGCGTGCCTCCTCTAGGGACCTGAGTGCCCGGCAAAGGATGCCCCAGCGGGACAGGAAGGAGCCCGGGGGACCTCGAGCCAGACAGAAGCCGGGACGCGGCCCTTGGGCAGACCCCGTGCAGCCGATCCTTTGCTCGGAGTCCTTATTTCCACATCTGCGAGTTCTCGTGTTTCCGCCCAGACCTCCGCACCTTCTGCCTGACACGCTCTGCGGACAGAGCTCCTTTATGGTTATCATGTTACGTGTGGCTCCAGATGGCCCAAAGCACTCAGATTTGAGCAGTACACTGTAGCTAGTTAGGTTGTGTGTGTCTGTGACGTGGTGGATATTTAGGAAGTAAGCGGTACCAGGTGCTTTCCCGCAGGTCTGTGGATGCCCCGTCTCGAGCACGTTAGGAGGAGGAGAAGAGATGCAAACGTGGCTCAGCTCTTTGAAACGAAACATTGGGGAGGCGTTTGTGGATTGTCGTGAATTAAACGTTTTATGGTCTCGAGAGGCACTGTGGCCGAAATGGCAGGGAGACGTAGGCACTCACTCCCCGCAGCAGGTCAGACTTGCTCGCGTGAGCCTGAGCCGTGAGCTACACGTCTCACACTGCGTTCTCAGCTCCCCGGGGTTAAATGCGATTCGGTAACCGAACAGCTGCTTGACTCTGTTCTCCAAACGTCCATTCCTATGTTCAAGTTGTTTGAAAACTTTGAGTTTCTTTTAGGGTGTACTTGATAATGTATTTTTTCTGAAATAACTTCCAGGAACTGGGTTAACATTTTAAGCTCTTGCGCGTGGCTGCTTTGTCACTGCCTATCTCCTAAGCTGAGGCGGTGTGTTCAGCGTCTTGCCCGCAGGCATCAAAGCTGCCCTGTCTCTGGGCCCCGCTGGGACTTGAGCTCCTGTGCCCTCTTCCCGACACAGAGCACTTCCAGCTTCTAGGTGGGGCAGGGTCTGGCTGTGTCTGGCTGTGCCCCCTGCAGTGCAGCGTGGGGATGATGGCCCCAGCTGGCTGACTGCGGAAGGGGAGGGAACTGGGTACCGTCTGGGTTCTGCTCTCGATCATCCACTGAACCTGGAGGGGTCTGTTTTCCCGAGGACGTGGTCAGAGGGACACGCGCAGTGCCCTGGACGTGCAGTTCAGCAGCCTGGGACGGGGGTGCTGGAGGCATCTGTAACACTCAGGCCAGGCAGCCTGTCCCGGGAGGCCGGCTCACTCTTGGGTCCCCAGGTGGGTGTTGGGCTGCGTGTCAGGGGGAAAGCCTTATCTGACTTGTTACTTAGTGGTTACATCTCTTCTGGTCGCTTCTGCACTGCCTCCTGGTTCTCCCATTGCTGCTCTTAGTTTCCTTTAACAGCACAGCTGTCTCCTCGATGCCAGCCTCTTCCCTGAACTGAGGATTCCATCAGAGGCTCATTTTGTGACTCTGGTAGAAAGAAACCATGTGTTGGCAAAGGCGTGGCACCTGCTCCGTTTCAAGTTTGATCACTGTTAGCCCGTGAGGGTTGGCTACAGCACAGATCACCTTGCATGCGAAGCCTGCCCGTGGGCGTGTTTGGGGGGGACCTTACCGTGGGGGGTGTGTCTGCACGTATTACACACATGCACATGTGCCTAGAGAGTGAAGATAGAAACGGATCGCAGGATGGAAACATCAGTGAACTACTTGCCGTACCCAAAAGTCTGTTTTTCTCCTTTTTAATAACATACAAGTGATTTTAAAGGTTTTATCAATAAATGGATTTGTGGCTCATGTTTGAAAGTTCTGTCCCTTTGTATATGGCAATTTCCCAAAGTAGACCACATAAAAATACTGTCGCAACACAAAATATTTTTGTATTTCTGAATATTTTGTATTTCTAAATAGAGCCGTATGAGAATTTTCATCAACATTGTTTTTAAAAATGTGTAAATTTGTTTGCCCCAGAATGCAACTTGTGTGTGCATGTATGGGAAAACATATATGGGTTTAATTCCCTCAAACAATGTAAGAAGATTATCCAGATCTGGGTTCTAGTCCCATTTGGAGAGAAGGTGCTACGTGGAATCGTTTGCTCATTTGTACTGTTTCCCTCTAGACAAGCAGATGCCCGGTGTCCAGAGGTCAGTACGGCAGCACAGCAGGACCCTCCGAAGCCATCCCAGGAGGCCCGCAGCCGAGCGGGGACCCTGCCTCGAGATTACAGATACCCAGAGGAAACACCCGGCCCAGCAGCACACGTGCCGAGCGCCCCCTCGGCCCTGTACGCTCGGGGGCAGGACCCCGGGCCCGTGAACGCCGCACCGCTCCCCAAGAAGCCAGCCCCCCAGAGGCCGCCGCCGCCCAGACGTGAAGCCAGGCAACTGAAGGGCCTGGCCGGTGGCCCGCCTGGCGCTGCTCCCCTGGGTGCCCCCTGCCGGCCCCTTGCCCCACCGGCCCCGGAGGCCCTGGAGGTGCGTGTGGACCGCCTGTCCCTGTCCCACAGCCCCTGTGCCTTGGCGGAGAAGCCGAGCAGCGCGCAGCCCGAGGACGGCGTGAGGGCGGCCGGCGAGCACAGGGAGCGCCTGGTCGATGAGCACACAGCCTGTGCGACGCGCGAGGCCCTGCTCCCTTCTGCGTTCCGGCCCCTGCCGACGTCCACCATGGAGACCTCTCGCTCCCCTTCGCCTCAGTTCGCTCCCCAGAAGCTGACCGACAGGCCGCCCCTGCTGATCCAGGAGGAGAGCTCCGCCAGGTACCGTTCCGGGCAGCGGCCTGGGCTCGGCCCTTCCCGGCTCCTGCCAGAGGCTGGCGGCGCGTCGCCCCCGCTGGTACAGCCGGGTGCCCGGCTTCAGCTCCGCCTGCGGGGATTTAAGCTGCTCCTGGGGACTGACTCCGTGGGGGAGAGTCCACAGCTCCGGTGGTCACTTNTTGAACTTGGGGGGGGGGGCTGTCCTGTTCCACGGGAGCGAGGGGCGGGGGATGGAGGTGGGGGGCCACCCCCTGCCCCCTTCAGCCGGGGCTGGCGTGATGTGTGCCTCACCCACAGACGCCTGTCTGCCCTTCGGGGTGGTGTCTTCCCTACGCACCTGTTGGTAACCAGAGTCCGGTTTAAACCAAGCAGGAGCCCTTCAGGAGAAATCGGTGTTTTTCATAATGTTCAGTATTTCCACACTGTTTTTCCTCCTCCTTTTAAGATTTTCTTTTTGAGAGAGAGAGAGAGAGAGAGCAAGCGCGGGGTAGGGACGGGCAGAGGGAGGGACAGGGAGACAGGGGCTGATTGTGGAGCCCGACGTGGGGCTCGATCCCAGGACCCCGAGATTGTGACCTGAGCCAAAACCTCAGAGTCGGCCGCTTCACCGGCTGTGCCACCAGGCTCCCCTCCATGCTGATTTTTCTGCATCTGATGAGAAGGGCCTAGCTGGTTAAAGCAGGGGAAACGTCTGTCAGTGTGCACGGCGCTGCCGTTGGAATTTCCCGCGTGGAATTGTCTGCCGCGCCGGTGGAGACGTTGGTAAGTGCGGTCAGGCCGGCGACTCACGAGTCCAGAGCACGGACTGTTCCCTTTTCCCCTCCTGGCTGAGGGCCTATGAAGATGTGCGAACTGCACCGCATGGAGGCTTTCCAGCTTGTCCCCGACGCAGAGGCTCTCAGCCGGGGGAGGGCCGTTCTGCCCCCAGGGGACGTTGGCCGTGTCTGGACAGGCTTCGGGTGTCACCACTGAGGAGGGAGTGTGGCTCCTGGCACCTGGTGGGCAGACTGAGGGGTGCTGCTCCGTGTCCTGCGGTCCCCGGGTGCGCTCCGGCCCGGAATGGCCCCCGCTGTCTAACAGTGTCCCCAGCAGTCACCTGTGGCCGCGTGGACGTCCGTGAGGGAGAAGTAAATAAATGCCACGCGTCAGCAGGAACAGTGTGCGGCCGGTGGCACAGATAGTGTTTGTTTCCATCATTCCCAGAAAGGTCTGCTGGACCTTCCTCTTCTAAAGTCTCGAGCTGGTCTCTCTCTCCTTTTTTTTTAAGTTCAAAATATCTCTGCAGAGAGGACATTCTTGGTGTCCTGTGTCTCCAAGTGTGGCGTTTTACCCACAGCTGCCTCTGAGGGCCACAGCGGTGCGTTGTGTCATTTGCAGCGTGCGTGTCCCTGAAACAATCTGCCGCGGCAGGTGACGCGTCAGCTGTGAAAGGAAGGAGGAGCAGAGCGGCGCTGCGAGCCGGCCCCCCTCTCTGCGGGGCCAGGGCCGCCCCGCGGGCTCCTCCCCCGCCACCGCCACGGGCTGCACTTCTTCGCTCTAGAAGTAGGCGGTAGCTTTTGTTGTTTTCTTGCCCTGAAGTAAGTGTCGATTTTCTCATCCCGTCTTTCCTGGAAACTTAAGAGGAATTTCCAATAAGCACGGACGATGATACCATTGAAGATCCTGCCCGGGGAAAGGGTGGGGGGTCTTGGGGACCCACATGATTGAGTTTTCTCATCCACCACGTCACTGGGGCCAGAATAGGTTGTCTTTGCCCCATGTCTCTCTCGTCCCAGGGCTCGCAGAGAGCTGCCCCTGGCTGGTGTCGGGCCCCGTGCCCAGTCTGTTCTTCTCGGGGAGCACGGTGGGGCGCGGGGCCGTGCCGCCTCCGGAGCTTGCTGCCCAGGGAGCCGCTCGTAGGGTCCCGAGTTACCGTTCCCCACGGCGTGTGTCGTCGGTCTGTCCTGGTAGAAAACGTGCACCCGGATGAGACAAAGGAGAAGCCCAGGCCCGGGTCGGCGTCCACAGTGAGCTTCGGCGACAGGTCAGCAAGGAGAGTGTGCCGGGGGCGGGCACGGACAGACAGACTGTCCTCGCCCTGCCCTCTGCGGGCACGGACAGACAGACTGTCCTCGCCCTGCCCTCTGCGGGCACGGACAGACAGACTGTCCTCGCCCTGCCCTCTGCGGGCACGGACAGACAGACTGTCCTCGCCCTGCCCTCTGCGGGCACGGACAGACAGACTGTCCTCGCCCTGCCCTCTGCGGGCACGGACAGACAGACTGTCCTCGCCCTGCCCTCTGCGGGCACGGACAGACAGACTGTCCTCGCCCTGCCCTCTGCGGGCACGGACAGACAGACTGTCCTCGCCCTGCCCTCTGCGGGCACGGACAGACAGACTGTCCTCGCCCTGCCCTCTGCGGGCACGGACAGACAGACTGTCCTCGCGCTGCCCTCTGCGGGCACGGACAGACAGACTGTCCTCGCCCTGCCCTCTGCGGGCTTGGAGTTCCGGAGCTTGAGCTGCTCCCCCCGTCCGTCCGTGCCTGGTGTCTCCAT
Organism: Ailurus styani; assembly: GCA_002007465.1. NCBI lineage: Eukaryota > Metazoa > Chordata > Mammalia > Carnivora > Ailuridae > Ailurus > Ailurus styani. The sequence continues at coordinate 2,046,344 of LNAC01000304.1, read as the reverse complement.
CCTGCCAGTTGCCCCTCGATCCCGAGCGTGCGCGGGCCGGCTGCCCGCCGGGGTGCTCCGCGGGGTGCGCCGCAGGCTCCCACACTCACGCACGTGTGCAGCGCTTGCCGTGGGCCCAGCGCGGAGAGCAGGTGCGGCGTGGCTTCCCTCGGGGGCTTTCAGAACGGGCACTCACGCTCCCCCCCCAAAAATGCATCAGCTCTTGCCCTCAAACCACGGAGCTCACTTTCAAATCTTAAAAAGTTCTCTGCAGGTTTTTGGTTTTAAACTACAAGATGGAGATGCTGGCCAGCAGCACCTTCGGTCACGGCCAGTAACAGACTTGATCCCTCCTGGAAGCGTTCTCAGGAGGGTTTTCCAGAAAGCCTGTTTACCTTTGGGAGCGCACGAGCGTGGGGTGCCGGGAGGCCTCCTTCACGGCCACGTGGGCAGCTCTAGTGCACCTCGAGCGTCTGTGTTTGAACGTGTCCTGAGCGGGGCCTGTGGTTCATCCACGCCGCAGCGGCGTGCGGCTCCCGGGCTCCCGTGGACACCGGCGCTTGGAGAGGGGCCCCGGGACATCGGGGTGGAACGGGGCTCGGCATGCCCCGCCTTCTCCGCCTCTCTCTCCGCCCTTGCCTTTCGATGGGGAACTGATGAGATCTGGTTGCCGTAAGGTCTGATCTGCTGGGGTTTGTCCTGACTTTGAAGTACAAGTTCATCAGGCTTTTTAAGTGTGGAGGTCTGCAGTTTTCAAGAGGAGAGACCACATATGGTTAGAAAAGACCAGGAAGAGATGCTTTGCTGGAAAGTATAAGTCAGCATGTGAAGGACGTGTTCTCATTGTGTTCTTTTTGCCTGTCTTCCTGCCCTGGAAATCCAGTTTCTCTACAAGTCACGGAAGATATTAATAGAGGCGGACATAGAAGTCAGTATGAGGGCGACGCCTGGCTGGCTCAGTGGGGAGAGCATGGGACTCTTGATCTCAGGGTCGTGAGTTCAAGCCCCACCTTGGGTGTAGAGCTGACTTATAAAAAAAATTCAGTAATAGGTGGTCTGCGTTTCTAAGTGTGGAATGAAAGGAATGAAGAGGGGTTTTTGTCTCTCTTTGCTTGGATAAGCTGCCAGAAGCTTCCTTCTGAAGTTTAGCACATCTAAATGGTATTTTCCATAGAGCTAACCTTTTAAAATTTATTCACAAAGAGTGCATTAGGGGGAGACTGTACATGAATACCTAGGTAAAACATCTAAGGATTTTTCCTGGAGGAGAGAAAAGAATACAAAATTATTTTAGCCCGTACACCACAGTAAGCAGGGAAAAAACTACACTGAGTTCCCAGCAGCTAGTTAAAAGGTGGGAAAAAAACCATTTAATTTAGAGCACTGGGATGATACTTGTGCTACACAAAATTCGGTCCATTAGGGTCACATTGTAGAAGTGATCTTAGCCCATTACGTTAGAAACAGGTGTGGAACTTCAGCTTTGTGATTTTAACTTCCCTTGTGGGCACCAGCAGATGGCTCTCTTTCTCCAAAACGTCCTTTAAAAACAGTTGAAACAGGTTTGTCCCTGTGGCCCTGGTCCACAGGGTCCCTGAGTGTGGTCCGGTAAGGTGTCGCTGAGGACACCAAGTGGCGTCCGGGGAGTCCTGCAGGTAGGACCATCACACGGACCAGCTCCATGTTGTCTCTCTGCCGTGTGGGTGCCCACAGCTTCTTTCACTGTGAAACCTTCTAAATGAATTTTTTTCTTTTCTCTCCTTCCACCCCCCCCCAAAGAGTGCATGAGTGGGCAGGGGTGGGGAGGGGCAGAGGAGAGATCAGGAGAGAGAATCTTTTTTTTTTTTTCTAAAGATTTTATTTATTTGAGAGAGAGAGCACAGCAGGGGGAGTGGAAGAAGGAGAAGCAGACTCCCCGCTGAGCAGGGAGCCCAAAGCAGGACTTGATCCCAGGACCCCGAGACATGACCTGAGCCAGAGGCAGTCACCCAACCAACCGAGCCACCCAGGCACCCCGAGAGAGAGACTCTTAAGCAGGCTCCACACCCAGTGCAGAGCCCCATACAGGGCTCCATCTCACGACCCTAAGAGCATGTCCTGAGCCGAATCAAGAGTCAGACGCTTCACCAACTGGGCCCCCCGGGTGCCCCCCCTCCCTTTGGTAAAGTGAGCTCCACACCCAGTATGGAGCCCAACATGGGACTTGAACTCACAACCCTGAGATCAAGACCTGAGCTGAGATCGAGTCAGATGC
>LNAC01000304.1:2021584-2033010 GCA_002007465.1 Ailurus styani | reverse complement strand
CCCCCCCCCCCCCGCCCCGAAGCAGCCGCTCTCGGGGAGCAAGCCGAGTGAGTCCGTGAGGTGCATGAGAGGGGACACCCTGGCGCACATCTTGTCCTGTGTTTCATCCAAAGCACGGGCTGCCACGTGTTCTCCCTGTTTGTCCAGTGCTGTGGACCATTCGTTGTCCCTGCTTCGGGGTCCCCCCGCAAAAACCGTGAAGCTCTGTGATGCTCACATGTTAACATTCATGAAAGGTGAGTCGTTTCCGAGTGGCTGAAAACCAACTGTGGGATGAATAACCTACGTGTTGGGTTCACTCATTCTAAAATTGCCACATACACAAATAGTGTGCATGCTCTAAAACACAGGCACAAAACACATAGCTTTAGTCCTGGTATCCCGGTTCGAGGGGTGTCTCCTCGCAAAGAGAAATTACTCGGTTCATCGTACATCCAGTAGTGTGATGTGCTTGCTAGACATGTGTTTCCTGAGACCCACAGCAGATTTCTAGAGTTACTTTTTCCCCAGAACAGTTACTTTGTGTGCATAGGGTCGTGTAATGATAATTGACTTCTTGTCTCCTTTTGCGTCTATAAGCCTGCTACCGTGCCGTAAGGGTTCCATTCCATTTACTTGTAAGAACCTTCCCTCTGGTTTTTCAGAGGTCCTGTGGACTCGACAACCCCTAAACCTGACCTCCTTCGGCCACAGAGGTTTATAGGTTCTGTGCCCTTTTTATTGGTTGAAATGACAAGATTCTAACGAGAGTGTGTTCACTAAGAAAACACTGTCATGCTATCCTTTTCCAGTGGACAGGTCACAGACTGGGAGAAAAGATTGGTCAATCACGTCTGTGGCAAAGGATCTTTATCTAGAACGTACAAAGGCCTTTCAGAACGCCACAGTAAGAGAACAAACAGCCCCGTTAGAACGTGGGCAAGAGAGTTAACTTGGCACTTCACCAAAGAGGAGATCTGTGTGCATGGCAGATTGGCACGTGGAAAGGTGTTCCAGCACCCGCGGCTTGCTTATAACACGTGTTTTATCTGCGTCGTTGCAGACCTGGTGTGCTGCTTCACAAACACTCATCTGATTCAGTGCCTGCTAAATGGCAGGAGAGCCCCTTGGATGACTTCATGTTGGGGTGATATCCAGATATTTGTTTGATCGAGGGATCATTTGGATCCTTGTTTCCCCGTATTGCCATACAAGTTTTCCAACAGGTGGGGAGACGTCCCTTTGTCAGCCGTGACCATTGCCTTACCGAAACACACATGCCCACAAATGTCTTAACTGACTGATGTCTATACTTCCTGAGCCAGGGGGGTGAGCTGGACTCCTGAGCCACAGCATGGACGTCTGTGCCCCCCCCCCCACACACACACAGAGGGGCCCAAACTGGCAGGCTTCAGTAATGCAGGCAATAAGCGCTCTTTTTGGCAACCCACCCATGCCAAAAAGACAAATGCCTTTTCACAAGTTGTCATTCCTATTGAATTAAGCTATTTCTGACTTGAAAAATGCCCATTCTGCCATGAAGTGTCCTGTCCCCCTCGCCTCGGCGTAGTCCCTTGCTGTGAAACTGGTCCCTTCAGAAAAGGTGAAGCCGGCTGTCCATGGACCTCCATCATTCTCCCACAGGGGGACAACCACAGTAATCTGAGTGTATTCTGCTGTTAATTTAGACAAAGCTTTTATCCGTGACCGTCTCCCCCTCAAACACAGTATTGTGAATCATTTGGATGATAAATATGTAAAATGTGAACAATAGAATTTACATGTCTGTATCGGCCTCTCGGGGTCTTTGGAGGACGTTCTCTTCTCCATAGCAATATTTAGTGCTCTCCTACCCTTTCAGCAAAGCACATGTCATCGTCACGGCCGTGGGCCCTTCCCCCGTTTGCCTCTGAAACGTCTGATTAGCGGGGACCCAAAGATTCCAGTGAGTCCATGTACATAAGTTTGTATATAGCTATATTATTGCACACAACAGCAATCTGGTGCTAATGTTCTGCCCTGGACATTCTTAGGTGGTGGCTGATCCCTCCCCGCTCCGTCATAGCTCAGCTCCGGAATGCTCTGTATAGCCAGATTTCGGTCAGGGGCGTCGCCCGCGGCTTTTATTCTGCCTCCCACTGTGGAAAATGTGTACATACTTCATGCTTGATGCTCACCACTTACCTCTCGACACATCGTCCTGCTTGACTTTAACGAAATAAATAGTGTCTTTGAGTGAAGGGAGCATGTCTTTGATTTACCTGTGTCACATCTTTTTGTAAGTAGTCAGACCGTCCTCAGCGTGTGTCAGATTGTGATAAACTGTGGGGCCGATGATTTGTCTGTGTGTCACCATGTGCCAGTCTAGCCAAGGCTCATCAGTTTGCAGGCAGGACAAAGTCAGGGACACGGGTTGGATTGGTTAGCCGTCGTGGCAGTGATGCTGTGTAACGTAACAAGCAGCTGTGAAACTTCATTGTGCGCTTAAGTATCTCTTCAGCTCATGGGTTCGTAGACCGCGATACTCTCTGCTCCGTGTGCCTGGCATCTTCCTCCTGGCACCAGCGGTCTGGCCTGGGGACGTCTGTGGCAGGTGCGTGAGAGAACCAGCGCAGACGCAGAGCCGTTTTCCCACACACCTGCTCGTATCACACCTGCGAACCTTCCATGGTCAAAGCGAGTCCCGCAGCTGAACTCAGAGTGGTGGTGGGAGGTGTCCCATCTCTTCGGTGGGAGGAGCCGTGAAGTCATGTGGGGGAGGGTGGATACGGGGTGTGAAGAATGGGGGCCACCCATGGGCTCCACCCCCCACCCCAGCGTCTACTGATACGGAAAACAGAAACCTGGAGCCGGAAGTCAGGTTTCCAGAGCGAGGCCACCTCTGCCACGCCCGAGCCTGGTGGCCACGGGCAAGGTGCTCGGCCTCTCTGAGCCTCTGCGGGTCCTCCTCCGTAACTGGAGAGGAGCTGCGGAGCCCGGGTGAGCTAAGCCGCGTTCACAAGCTGAGGCGGCAGGCCCAGTTCCAGAAAGTGCTGCGGCCGTGGGAGCGCTGGGGTGCTCCTCGCTCCGTGTGCGCCTAGAGGGACATGGCCCCCTGGACAAGGCTGCCAGGGCCATCCCGGGCGGGGGAGGGTGGTTCTTCTGCTTGGGAGGGTCAGAAACGGTTCTCGAGAAGGTGCGTGGGGCCTGAAGACTAGACAGTCTAGGAAGAGAGGGTCTTGCATAAAACTTTTTCAAAATTAGAGTGCATATTTCCTGGGAATGGGGGAAAATGCACACGTTAGGCTTTTATAAAAGCAGACGAATACCACACATTCTGTTTTTATGTCTGGCCTCTAACCGGGCTCCTTCGGGTGGTTGCGTCCGAGTTCTGCGATGGTCGGGAGCTGAGTGACTGGGCCCGGCTCAGAGGCGGCTGCAGGTTGCTGCTGGGCTGGGCTGCAGTCCTGCTGCCGTGTCCCGTGACCCCTGGGGGACGACACGCGCGGTCTGTCCCCGAGCCCTGGTGTGCTCCGGCTGGTGACCCACGCTGGCGACAGTGTGGTCTTTGCTGCGGGCCCGCCAGACTGCTTGAGGGTGAGCTCCCTGGTGGACCCCAACAACACGGTCTGGGACGTGGGGACCGCAGATGGTCCCTCCGTCTTCACACCTGTCTGCTCTTCTGCCGCGTGTCTGTGCCCTACCAGACAGGCATTCTGGAAGCGTGTTTTCCGCATCTCCCGTTCAAGAGAAGAAAAGCAACGCACCGCGTGTTCATTCATGTACGCGGTGCGTCTTGAGTCACAGTGACCCGCGGAAGCATGCCTCGAAACCCAGGCTGTGTAGTCCCAGCCTCCTGCCTCTCCCCCGGATGCCCCAAACGCTCGTGGCCATGCCAGCGCCCCCTGGGACAGGCCGGCCGAGAGGACAGAGGTGGTAGAAGAGCCCAGGGACAGTGTCTTGGGCAGATTTGACCAAAGCATAGAGCTCTGCTAGCCTGCACCTGGTCATCAGATTCGAAGGCGAGGCCTGCCAGATAGTGTTCTCCAACCTGCCGAAGACCGCGTCAAGGGGTGTTTGTGCGGCTGATGCCACCGGGACGGGGACACGGATGCCCTCCGTGGTGCGCTCCAAGATGCACGCAGTTGGCTCTCTGAGGTGTTCTCGCTGAAAACGCATCAACCCAAAGTGAGGGAAATTCTTTAAAAACAAGGCCAAGCCTTACCAGTTTTCTTAAAGGGGGCCAAGGTGATGAAAGAGGAGTTATTCAAAACAGCCTGGCAAGCAAGCCACGCGTGACCCTAGGACGCATCCCGGGGCAGCGAAAGGCCACCCGCCGGCTGACCGGTGACGCTGGAACAAGTCCCGAGATCGTAGCACTGTGTGGACGGTGACTTCTGGCTTCTGATCGTCGCACTGTGGCCACGTAAGCTGTTTCCATTCGGGAAGTTTGGGTGGAGGCTGGAGAGGTCTGTGCCGCGCGCAACATTTTGTGTAAGTCTGAAGCTATTTCGGGATGGAAAGTTAAAAAATTTTTTTTCGGTTTTCAGGGTTTTCCTTTTGGCCCTCCAATGACCCCTTCCTCGTATGTCTCTCAGCCTCCCTTGTCCTCTCGGGAGAGGAGTCCTGTCTGTGCAGTTCCGCTGTGCTGTCGTGAACAGGATCCCGCAGAACGAGTCTCGTGGCTCGTGCGTGCGTGTGTTTCTAACCCCAGTGCCTGTCCCACTTTGTCCTGTTTGAGTGTCTCTAACACGCTTGCCCACAACATCGTAAGCCCTCAGAGCTCAAGGTGGGGATCTGTGTATATCTCTGCTTCTCTGCTGGGTGCCTGGTGCAAGTGACTGCTTACTGTATACACAAGTATGGAACGAGCAAGTGAATAAAACAGGGCATGCCGTGCGCATCGCTGAGCGGCCTGAGATCACCTCTGTTTTTCCCTCAGATGACCGGCAGGTCCATTAGGCCCTTCGCGTGCTCTCTCCCCTTTCATGCCAAGAATCGTCTCCATTCCGGTGCAGATAAGATGCTCAAGCTGTCAGACCTATTGCCAAGGGAGGTAACATATTCACGTATCTCCTGCCCTCCTGTCTCTCCTTTCCTTTTTTTTTTTTTTTCCCTAAGAAACAGGATAATACTAACCACGTTTTTGAAATTTTCCTATTTAACAAGGTTGGTGGGGGGGCGCCTGGGTGGCTCAGTCCACTAAGCCTTTGGCTCAGGTCATGATTTCAGGGTCCTGCGATCGAGTCCTGCTTCAGGCTCCCTGCTCAGCGGGGAGCCTGCTTCCCCCTCTCTCTCTCTGCCTGCCTCTCTGCCTCTTTGTGATCTCTCTCCCTCTGTGAAATAAATAAATAAAATCTTAAAAAAAAAAAAAAAGCATTCACCAAATGTAGTCTCTAAATGGGGTTTTTTCCTATTTGTCCCCAGTCGTGACCTCGGTTATCAAGGTGATTGGGTCATACATATCTCTACTCATTTTCTTGGGATAAATTCCTTATCATGGAAACACTGAGCAATTCTGGTGGAAGTCTAGTCCTAAGTGCCGGTCAGCTGACATTAGGTGACTTTCTGGTAGCCTCGTGTCTACAGAAGCCCCATTTGAAGCTATTCCCACTCTTAGGCCAGCTTCTCACAGATGAGGAATGATCGTGCCTATTCTATCCTGCCTTGCCCGTGTGTATGATGTGTCAACAAGCCTGGAATCCAAGCCCAGCTAAAAGGCGGCCCTTGCTCACGGATTAAGGGTACCCTCCCTAGTGTGTTAGCTGCCCGTGGCCTTTCACAGCTCAGCCTCGCCCTGGTGGGTGCCATTTCTGCCAACACCTGCCTACACGTGTTGCCACAGCTTTCAAAAAGAACAAGTCCTTACTTCCTGAAGGTGTGGGTTAGAGGCCGTGTTGGGGACAAGAGAGGAAGCCTCTAGGAGACAGGTCTGACTCAGATATATCTTAAAAGCGGGCTCTGATGGTACTAGTACACCTCACACACCGCCCCCCACCAAAACCTGATGGAGAGGATATGTGAGGAAGAAAAGAAAGCAAAGAGGTGTGCTGATCAACGAAAGAACGGATGGCAGCCTGGCATTTGGGACCTCACAACCAAGGGTTTGTCTGTCCGTTTTACTTTTTTATTTTTGTGTTATCTTACTCTTTTCTGAGTGGGCCCCACATGGAGCCCAACTCGGGCCCGAACTCACGGCCCTGAGACTAAGGCCCAGAGACGAGGGCCCAAGCTGAAATCGAGGGTCAGCCATGTAAGCGACTGAGCCCCGCCCCGCGCAGCCCCGGCGGCACCTGGCACCCGAGAATGTGGAAGGTGGGGACAATGGGGGGCAGGGCGTGCGGACCGCGGAACCTCGGCCACGGCCTTATAAGCGAGCGGCTGGCTGGTGCAGAGGCAGAGCTCTCGGGTGCACCCCGCCGAGGGGCAGCTGCGGACGAGCGAGGGGGGGGTCCCCGAGCAGCCGCGTGCCCGGCAGCCGACCACCCTCGTGCCCGGACACCCGTCCCCTTGGCCTGCGTCCCTGCTGAGTGAAGGTACGGGCCCCCGCCGTGTGCGTTGTGGCTGTTGTGAAGGATGCTACTGGGCGGGGGAAAGGGGGCAGGTTCTCCTCCGTTGGGTCTATACCGGGAGCTGGGGTGGCTGGGTCGTGGGGTGATTTCACGTTTAGTTTCTCGAGTTTTTATTGTGTTTCCTGTCCTCGTCCCTTGTGTTTGACTCCTTGAGCCTCCGAGTGTTTGCTCCACTCACTCCCAAAGATTCATGTGCTGTTCCTTGCTTTCCCGTTCGGATGCCCGTTCCTGGTGTCTTCCGACGTGGATTCGAGTGGCACCACATCAGCGTCACCCACCAGTGAAGACCGAGGAAGGTGAAAGGCGCTGACAGCACAGAACAGCGCCCTTCCCCTCGGGGCCACCTAATCCCGCGTAGGCCCTCTCCGGTCCTCCCTCCATTCCGCAGCCTTTGTGCTGTGATGTCATAGTAGCATCGCCGTGACGCACCCTCACTGGGGTTTTAGGCGGCTGCTGTCTGTTTGGTTGGTATTTCATGGCCCTGTTTCAAGTCCGTTGTCCATACTCTGCAAGGCCCACCTCCCCTGAAACGGCTTCTCTGCACGTGTCCTCACCCTCTGCTCCCCCCTTTTCTCTTTCATATTCTCCAATGACCCAACACGTGGAGCCCTCAAATTTGGTCTCCTTCGCCAGGGAAAAAAAACAATCTGACTGTCTCTGGGACGTGCCATCATCCCGCCCTTAGGAAATACTTTCCCATCTGAACCAAAGACCCGTCAGAACTCGGGCAAAGTGTGAGGTTTACATTACAGATTACATTAGTGGAGACTAGCACCTCCTAGAACCCTCCATTGAAAGGTTTCCCATCTTGGGGAAAGCATTTCAGAGTTCACAAAGCTCTGTGACATTCGAAGGCTGGAAACTACATTCAGGTTATAAGCCAGAGTCTGGTAAGAATATTTGTGTTTTAAACTTCCTGAGGCCAGAAAATAACCAGAAAACTACAATGAGGCTCAGTCTTGAAGTGCCCCTTGTTCCTAAGGGTCCTTCACACTGAGCGTGTGTAGTGATTCCACGTGCACCGTCGTCAAACCCGAATAGGCAAGCGATAACAAGCGTTACAAGGAAGCGGAGAAATTAGAGCCCTTATACATTGCTGGTGGGATTAGCAAATGGCGTGGCCACCTAAGAAAACGATTTGGTGGTTCCCCCAAAATGTACACATAGAGTTAGCTTGGGACCCAGCAGTTCCGCTCCTAGGTACATACCTAAGAGAAATGAAACCATACCCATACAGACTCTTACACGTTACCATTCATAGCATCAGCATTCATAATAGCCCACAAAGGAGAACAACCCGAGTGCCCAACACCTGCTAAATAAACGATAGTGTAGCTATATGGTGGAATATTACTGGGCCATGAAAAGGAACAGAAGAACCCAGATACAAAAGCCATGTATGGTAGGGCTCTGTTAATGGGAGCTATCCAGAATAGGCAAATCTGAGTCCCAGGGGCAGGGGTGGGGCAGAGGGGGGAGCAGGGGGGAACTCCTGAGGAGTACAGCATTGCTTTTTATGATTCTCTCAGGGGGTCCTTCCTTTTAGCAAACAGTAGGCAAACCCTAAAATGACTGCCCTTTCCACTCAGCTCCCATGTCACAATGGCCCCATTGTCCCAGAACTTTCTTCGAAAGGTTTTAGAATGCTGGGTAAGTGCCTGTGTGGGTTTGTCAGTGGTACGTAAGTGGAGCCAGAGGGACTTTGATGAGGCGAGATCCAGACCGTTGTCACAGCATCCTTCAAAGTCCCAGTGGTCTCATCCGATGGTGGGTTGGAAGTGGCCCCTTAGGAGAGAAGGTGCCGGCTTCCTGAGGGCAAAGCGGGTATCAGGCATCCGCAGCAGGTAAGTAACCCCAGACCGATGGCGAGAAGCGGATCTCCCCTGGAGCCAACGACAAATGGGTCAGTGTGTTGGCTTTTCCCATTAGCTCACGGAGCGTGAGAGCGAGGACGTGGTGTGTTCCTCTTGACCTCACGGCGGGGGCGCAGAGACCCTGGGGGTTCTGTCAGCGGTCTCTGACTCAACGGGCCATCAGCGCTGGGCGGGGTCTCCATCCTGCAGATGAATTCAGGTTGAGGAGTTGTTCTGGAGGAGGCCTCCAGGGGCCCGTTTGGCCCACTCAACAGACTTCACGTGCCCACGGCCTTCTGCTAAGTGAATTAGGAGTAAGTGAGACACTTTCTGCCCAGCTGGAGGGCCTGTGTCAGTAAGTACGACGAACACCACGAACACTATCCTAACCCTTTGTGCAAGGTGGTTGGTGTTCCCTCGTACGCATAACCCCACAACTTTGTGCCTCCTGCTGTAGGTGGATGTTCGGGGGTCCCCAGCTCTCTCCTGACCCACGCTTCCGCGGATAGTTAGCCTCTTCCCCTCCGTTTTTAGAATTTAATGGGTAATTTTCACTTAATTTGCAGACTGCTGAAAGCAATATCCTCTAAATTCTGTTTGTTTAGAAAGTATAGTCACTTAATATGTAATGTTTATTACACAAATAAGTCATTTTACATTTCTCTTTTAATTCCTAATACGGTAAGTACCAATGGGTGCAAACTGTGTGAACAAAAACTCTTTGGGGTCATCAATACATTTTTTGTTTTTATTCCTTATTGCAGGAAAACGTATATAACGTTATTGACCATGTTAACCATTTTTAAGGGTACAGGTCTCTAGAACTTTCGACCCAGTAGCTGCCTACCTCTACTGCTTCTTAGTGCAAAGTGGGGAGACCTTTTTGGTCCTCAAACCAAGAAGGTTAGGAACTGCCGACCTGGCACAGAGCCCGGGGCTCGGAAGTGCTGCGGGGGGCCGGGCCGCTCCCCCCGAGGCCGTCCCGTGCCCTCCCCACCCTCCCCCCGAGGTCCGGCCCAGCCCGCGGCCCCAGCGCCGCTCGCCTCCCCTCAGCGGCGTGACGACCTGCCTCTGCCCCACTTCTCTCCCCCTTCTCGGTTAACTAACTAATCGAGAGAGAGCATGGGAGGGTGGGGCGGAGAGGGGAGAGCAGGGGCAGAGAGAGGGACAGAGAATCCAAGCAGAGTCCGCGCTGAGCACGGAGCCTCACGCGGGGCCGGATCCCACGACCCTGAGATCACGACCCCAGCCAAAGCCAGGAGTCGGACACAACCGACCACACCCCCCCAGGTGCCCCAACCGAGCCATTTCTATACACATGCTTCTGCAACACGCATTTTCACTTAGCGAGGCACCTCAAAGAGCTTTCCTTGCAGGTACACACCTCTTGCTCTCGCGCAAACCACACAAACCAGCCCGCACGCAAATCCCAGTGTGGGATGCTCCCAAAGTCCAGAGCCCTCGACACTCTCCGTGCACCGCCTTCCACGCCTGCTCCTGCCTCCGCCTTTATTCATTTCTGTGCTTGCATCCCTGCGTGTGTCCCTGTTTTTCCCCGATGGAAAAAGTAATAGCTTTTACCTTGAAACATGAAAAAAATGGGGCACCTGGGTGGCTCAGTCAGCTGAGCCTCTGCCTTCGGCTCAGGTCATGATCCCAGGGTCCTGGAATCGACCCCCACGTTGGGTTCCCTGCTCAGTGCGAGCCTACTTCCCCCTGTCTCTCTGCCACTCCCCCTGCTTGTGCTCTCTCTCTCTCAAATAAATAAAACCTTAAAAAAAAAAAAACCATGAAAAACATCACTAGTAATTCCAATAGAGGCATGCTGTTTCGCATTTTTCCAGCTTATTTTAGGATAGGCAAAAATAAGATCACAGTACAAACTTGAGGTTTTATTATCTGTGTTTTAAATTCACCCACCACGCCTGTTTTCCTGCATTATGAAATATCCTACTTTTGTATCTGCTAAGTCTTACGGCGAAGGAATGACTAATACCTCCTACAGTGTAGTTATATACCAGATATAATTCATCCTCCATTGCTTCATAACTTTAATGAAGTCTGAGTTATTGTTTTTCTTTTAAAAAATCATGCTCCTGACAGAAATACCTTAAAAGGCTTGAACAGCCAGACATCATTAAAAAAAAATCACAATCCAAGGTCATAAACAGGATTGAGTGAAAGCAGCCAGTCACAGAGGGATACCTATGGCATGATCCCTGTTTTGAAAAACAGGCAGAATTGAACCAAGATGCTTAGGAATGCATGCTGAGAGGTGAAAAAATGGTAAAGACAAATAAGGAAGTGATCATGTTACATATCTTGAACCAAGTGGTGTCTCTGTGGTTCTTACCCCCGTGGTAATTCATGGAGCTGTACACTTAGATTTTCTGTACACTTAGATTTCTATACTTAGATTAAAAACTCATAATCCCTCTAACCCAGTTAAAAAGGTCTCTAACTTATCATATAGACTTCCAGTTCTACTTATAGCCACAATTGATTATATGTTATATGTACTATTTTGTAACTTACTCTTTGTACTTGATATGTTGTGGACATCTTCCTTTTGGTTACATGACATTTTAATGGCAATTAGAATGGATGTAATCAAAAAGACGAAACATATCAACTGTTGGAACAGAGATGGAGAAATGGAAGTTCATGCAATGCTGGTGGGAATGCAAAATGGTGGAGCCACCGAGATAATGCTTTAGCACGGTCTAAAAAGCTCAACGCACACTTTAGCGCCTGTTTCACTGGCCCCACTCGAGTCATCTACACAAGAGAAAGAACATACACCCATGCAAAATACTACATAAAAATATTTAGAGCAGCACTATTCATAATAGCCCAAACTTGGAACTGATCCCAGCGTCCAAAAACTGAAGCCTATCCCTACAATTGAATAGGACCCCTCAATAACAGGAAACAAATCCTTCATCCATGGCACCACATGGATGAAACTTGAAAACATTAGGCAAGTAAACAGAGCCAAACACAAGATATTCCACCTTGCTCCATTCCGGCTGCGTGTCAAACG
>LNAC01000304.1:2006607-2019843 GCA_002007465.1 Ailurus styani | reverse complement strand
AGAGAGCCCGATGCGGGCCTCGATCCCAGGACCCTGAGATCATGACCTGAGCCGAAAGCAGAGGCTTTAACCCACTGAGCCACCCAGGCGCCCCTGCCATTTGGTCTTATTGGAAATATATTTTAATCATTATTGAATAAATAAGCAATACTATAAACCTGGTGTGTCGAAATGAGATTTTCTGTGATTCTCACGTTTCCCTCTTAAACTTCCGCTAAAAACAACCCACTTTATTTCCTGTGGTATGGTGATTAACATCGCTCTAGCATATAAAATTCTGCAAAATATGCAGAAGTAGAATAATAGAAGGAATCACCTCACACCCATTATCAGACTCAACGGTTATCAAGATTCTGTCATATTAGCTTTATATCTCCTTGCTTTTAACCTGTTTTTTTTTCCCAAATTATTTTAAAGGAAACCCCAGACATCATGTCCCTTCATCCTTATATACATCAATATTACTTTCTTAAAAAAAGGGTCGCCTGGGAGGATCAATGGTTGGGTGTCTGCCTTCAGCTCAGGTCACAATCCCAGGATCCTGGGATGGAGCCCTGCATCGGACTCCCTGCTCAGCAGGAAGCCTGCTTCTCCCTCTCCCACTCCCCCTGCTTGTGTTCCCTCTCTCACTGTCTGTCTCTGTCAAGTAAATAAATAAAATCTTTAAAAAAAAATAGACATTTCCTTGCATAACCATATTATACCTTAAAAAATTTAACAATTGTTCCTTTTTTTTAAAAGGTTTTTTTTTAATTTATTTATTTGACAGAGAGACAGCCTTCTACTCGTGGGGCTTGATTGCTCCCACTTTTCACAAGACTCATCAGATGTTTAAATGGCCTCAATGAAACAAAATAAGTGACTAAAACAATAGGGTATTAATGGTTAAAATTTAGACATATTCACTTTAATCTAGAGCAATGGAGTGAGGGTCATACTGCGTTCGCCGGAGAGAATTCAAAGGACTAGCATGGAATGTCCTTTTTAAAGAATATTTAAGTCTTTGAGAGTGTAGTGTTTGAAAAATTCTTCCCACTGTGACAGAAGTCTATCAGCTATTTAAATACATGTCCCAAAAACATTGCCTGTGACCCAAGAGGGCTGAGTACTCTGTTAGAATATTAAACAGACACTTTGCCTTTAGGCTTTGTATCATGATGTGTGGGCAACAGACTCTTCCTCTCTGATGGAGATTTTGTAAAATCTTAAAGGCATTCCTTAGTAAATCTTCTTTCTCTGCTGACCATTATTTGCATAATGCCCTTCCCTCTCAAGCATTGGGAACTGGGAGGAAATCACATCCTTTTGCATTTAGTTAGAGTTCCTGGCTTTCTTCCCAAGTCTTTGAAAGGCGCTGGATGGCAAGTCTGAGTCCCATTCAGACCTTCAGGGCTGGCCTTGGACCGAGTCCCATGTATTCTCCAAGCAACTACAAGGATGGCTTGTAAAATGGCTCCTAGGTAAACATCATGTTTCCCCCCATGAAATCTTTCCCTATAATAGGTCGAATTAAGGCCAACTTTACATATAGGGGATTGGGAAGTGGATTTGTGTGATTTAAGTGGATCAAAACCATGGGTTACTTGGAAAATGGAAGCTTGAGAAGACATGCTTATGAGGAAAGGTTGCTCCAACGCGCTCAGAAGAGGGATGGTGACCATGAAGAGAGCAGCACATCTGCCACCTGTTGGTCACAGAGGGAAGTGACTGAGTTGGCTTTGGTGGAAACGAGGTGGTGACCCTCTGCTGCCTTCGATCTCAACAGGGAGCAGGCCAATGGGTCATAAAGACCTTAGATACAAAAGGCAAGGGGAGGGCGCCTGGGTGGCTCCGTGGGTTAAAGCCTCTGACTTCGGCTCAGGTCATGATCTCAGGGTCCTGGGATCGAGGCCTGCATCGGGCTCTCTGCTCAGCGGGGAGCCTGCTTCCTCCTCTCCCTGTCTCTCTGCCTGCCTCTCTGCCTACTTGTGATCTCTCTCTCTGTGTCAAATAAATAAATAAAATCTTTAAAAAAAAAAAAAAAGGCAAGGGGACCACCAAGGCAGGTAAAAGAAGCAAAGGGAAAAAAAATGAGTTTCAAGAACTTCTGAAGTACTTTTCGGAAAGGTTCATTTTTTACAGGAAAAAGCAGAGAGTGTATCCTGTATATTTCCAGTTGGTGGTAGAGGATGCTGTACGGGCTGCTGGTATTTCTTTCCTTCTTTCTCCCCCACGGAGATCCTTCCAAGGTAACCAGGACCCAGAGAGATGCCATCCGGCATTTGGGCTGGAGACAAAGTGCTGGCAACTCCCTCATCCTCCCCTGCCTTCCCCTCGGTCCGGCTCGGACTCTGAGGAGACGCCAGGAGGTGACAGCGGTCACGATGCCCAGTGACTGACGTCGCACGGTTCGTGAATTGCACTCACCTTTCTCCTGGCAGCCCTGGAGGACGTGCTGGGCTGGCCTGAGCACCAGGAAGCACAGGGCTCCTGTGGCAGAAGGAGGACGCGGGGTGGGTGGGATGGAAATAGACCCTAAGCGGCCAGAGGTGGAGCTGGGAGGGACCCCGAGGCCTGGTAACGCGGTCCCTCCGACACACTCGTCAAAGCCTCTTTCCTGTCAAAGCTGGGGAGCTGCTTGCCTGCCCCAAAAGCTCACTGTTCACCTGACTTGAGGGGTCTTACCGGAGCCTTCACACCCCGCCACGATGTCCTGTGCACGGTCTCCTCAGGACATGTGCTCGTCCTCCGGGAGAATGGCGCATGGCTTCTGGAGCCTAGAAGATTCCACCCATCTGTCTTTCCTAGAGCGCTCTGGTCTCCGCTTCTGAGGGAGACTCCTCCAACAGAGAAAACCAGAGAGCAGCAAATAGTGTGTGGCGGTGTGTGGGTTCTCTGTGAGATGTCAAAAGTCCATCTAGATTCCTGACTAGCCGCGCTTGCGTTAGAAACCCGATTCCACAGAGCACGGGTGTCCTACTGTCGCTCGAACGAATGCATCAAATTCATGAGAAAACACATGTCTTCTTTTTAAAATATCAATAAATGGGGCACCTGGGTGGCTTAGTCAGTTAAGCATCTGCCTTCGGCTCAGGCCATGATCCCTGGGATCCTGGGATCGAGTCCCACATCAGGCTCCCTGCTCAGCGGGAAGCCTGCTTCTCCCTCTCCCACTCCCCCTGCTTGTGTTCCCTCTCTCACTGTGTCTTTCTTTGTCAAACAAATAAAATCTTTAAAAGAAATAAAATAAAATATCAATAAATTCCTCAACCCGAATATTGGTCTGTGGAAGAGAAGATACTCAAACCAGGTGTGCCCCTACAGCGGAATGCTAAACCACAACAGGAATGAAAGAAGCGATGGTGTACTCAACAACACAGGTGAATCTCAAAAACATTACGCCGAGCAAAAGAAAGCAGACCAAAGATACATTACGTTCTGTGTGTTTCCATATACGCAAAGTTCAAGAACAAGCAAACATCACTTATGGTGGGGGACACCAGAATAGTGATCACACATGGGTGACGGGCAGGCCTAGGTGGCTATCGACTAGCAAGGGGTCAGAAAATTCTGTCTTTTTACCTGACTGGAGGTTATAGGGGAACCTGCGTAAAAATTCCTTGAGCTGCACGTGTAAGCTGAATGTTTTTTACTCTTTGTAAGTTACACCTCCACTAAAGTATGAAACAAAAAGAAGTAACAAACAAACACATACACATGCATGCACACACACACACACACACAAACACAAGTTTCGCCCACTTCTCCTTATTCACGATCACCCTTCTGCCCTTTCCTCTCCTCTCTGCACGGTTCTGTCCCTGGTTCACTTGAGCAGCATGCTCAGTGTGTGGGGGCTTCTAGAATTTTGATCATAAGCCGTTTTAAATTAAAATTGTATAAATTTAAGGTAGTCAGGTGACGACCAGAGCTAAGGTAGATCACAAAGCAGGAAGAGTGGTGTTGACCTTTGTAACCAGAACAAAACAGAAAGAGGCCTCATGAGGGCCTATGTCAATATCTATCCATGGATCCTTGCCCAAGGAAACTTAGGGAAGGTACATCCCTTTACAAAAGTATTGGCTTTTAAAAGTCTTTAGTCACAGGGAGATAAAGGAGGCAAGGAGGGAAGTATTTGTATTTTCCTATATGTTGCTATCCTTCAAGATTCAGTTTCATTTTTCATGGGACATAGAGAAAGCCACGGATGGCCATTATTATCATCGACATAGAATTTGTCCATTTGTCCCCTTCCTGCGTGAAATTTCCTGCTGCCATGAGGACTATTTGCTGTTCTCCAATCTTCCCAACGCTTGGGTCCTTCTATCTGGCCCACTGGGAAAATTTCAAAATAGGGTATAGGGAGTCTTTCACATTTGGTCTTCGAGAAAAACATGTTCCCACCCCACCGGTTTCAGACACAGATGCACCAAAACTTCTCCGAACTGGCATGTTTTCCTGCATTTATGATCTTCTCCTTCCTCATTCCTTCATGCTGTCAAAACTCAGCGGCCCTGTGGTCCATTCCCTTCAGACCTCCACTGGTAGGGAAACATTATTCCTGGACAGTGAGGCGGTCAACCTGGCAGGCAACCCCAAACTCCTTTGGCTAATGACACTAAAACTGCTGCCTTTGTGCCATTAGAAAGCACGTTCCCCAGGAGACTGTGGAACGGCAGATACAGTGTTGGGAATATCAGGCTTCATAGCAAGGAGATGTATTTCTTCATGAGTAATCATTTATGTTATCCACACACCAGCCCCTCGGAGCAGACACTGCCTCATTCCCTTCTGCTAATCAGTGGAGGGAGAAGTCCTGGAAGTATCATGTTCTGATTATCCATGCTGTAAACTCCCAAGGATTCAATTGGAAAAAGATCCAAATAAGTTGGTCCGCAATCTAGATTTTCCTTCATAGAAGATACTTGCTTCATGCAAAATACATCAGGCTGTTTTTACGTTGTACCCAAAAGAAGGCAACATCGAAAGGCAGAGTTTGAGCAAGTGATGGGTAAAAACAATGGGCATGATCTGTTGTGTACAGCACACTGTAGATCGTCAAGGTCACGTTTATTCTGTTTTTAATTTAAAACTATGTACGCAAACCATACAAAGTATGGAAAAAGATGAAGGAGTATGGAAAAATAAAAACGCGTCTCTGCCCCCTCAGTTGATCAGGTTACTCTTTTTGTGTGCATCCTCCTAAACTTGTAAAAATGTATATACAGGGACACCTGGGTGGCTCAGTCGGTGAAGAATCTGCCTTTGGCTCCATGTGTGACTCTTGGAATTGGAGTTGCTGGACAAGAGGTACGAACAGTTCCACATTTGAGAGATACGTCACACCGTGTTCCAAAAATGCCTTGCAAATTAATACTGTCACCATGGTCATTTTATCCTTGTCTAAAATATTTAGAACCCTAATTGAAGGCAAATACATACACAGGACAATTAAATGTGACTTTTAGACAAGGGCAAGCCATAAACATTTAGCACTTTCTAAATTGTGGCTCGCTCGGTGTCTTTTTCCTCTTGGGTGCTCCCGGCTTGACTTCACGATGCCACCACCTGGTCTTCAATCAACCTGAATCAAAGCACTATTTTCTCAAACCGATGGGCCTCTTTTTCAGTTATTTGTCCTGGGATTTCGGCATCAGCCTAGCCGGCAGCAGAGTTTAAGCAACACTATTCTCATTGTGTTCATTGCACTTTGGGGAGATTTCTCTGTTCAAAGATTTAACATCTCTGCCTCCATTGCTGAGATTTTAAGTGAGTATACATATCAAAACTTTAAGGGTAACCACTAAGCAAATAGAGGATGGAAAGAAATTAAAAGTGAAAGGACTGGAAAGGAGGAAATGAAACTGTAATTTTTCCAAGGCAACATGATTATGTAGAAAATCTGACAAAAGACTATATAGTCATAACTCCATTTGTAGAACTTTCTAGAAAAGGAGCACTACAGACAGTGGTTCGCTGATGCTAGGTGTGGGAGTGGGGTATGGCCACAAGTGGGCACTAGGGAACATTTGGGGCTAACAGTCATGTTCTAAACCTGAATTGTGATTACGGTCCTACAATTATATAAATGTACTAAAAACTGCAAGTTGTATGACTCAAAGGAGCGAATTTTATGGTATACCAATTATATCTCTGCAAAGATGTTTAAAAATAAAATCCAATGGCATTCCTAAATGCCAGTGACAACTTTTTGAAGAATGTGATTTAAAAAAAAAAAAGTGCTCTTTCCAATGGTAAGAAAGCCAACAGTGGTCCAAGGACTAAATCTAAAAGAAGATGTGCAAGACTTCCATGGGGAAAAAATAAGACTGTTATTTAAAGTCACGAAAGTCAGGGCGCCTGGGTGGTTCAGTCGTTAAGTGTCTGCCTTCGGCTCAGGTCATGATCCTGGGGTCCTGGGATCGAGCCCCGCATTGGGCTCCCTGCCCAGCGGGAAGCCTACTTCTCCCTCTCCCACTCCCCCTGCTTGTGTTCCCTCTCTCGCCATGTCTCTGTGAAATAAATAAATAAAACCCTAAAAAAAAAATAAAGTCATGAAAGACAAGTTATTCAATAGCGGTGTAGACCATGTTCACGGATGAGATCACTCAGTGTTGTAAATTGGCTCTTCCTGTCCATGTAATAGAACTGCAACCAAAACCCCACAGAAGTTTTGTGTCCATCTGGGGAGCTTTAGTTGCTGTGACAAAAGATAAAACAAGAGTGACTTAACACCATATAGGTCTTCTTCTTCCTCGTGTTGGGTCCTCCAAGTTATGACTCGGGGACCCTGGATCCTTCCTCCTTGTACCCCTGTGTCCTCAATAGGCAAGTCCTCTGGGCCTGTCTGCATCTGGGGCCAGGGGTGTGGAGCATCACACCTGGTGCCCTTCATAGGTTGGCCCGGAAGTCATGTGCAGTATTTCTGCTCATTGAAACGTGACTCGTCCCAGCCACGTGGCTGGGAAATTTAGTCCCGCTGTGTGCCCGGGAGGAACGAAAAGCAGGTTATGGGCTTGCTTCTTCCTGGATACTCACCCCATGCCAACTTCGGAGCTAGCTTCTGGAAATAAATTTCTCCTTCAGAAGTCACAGAGAACCATTCTGGGTTCATTTTTAGAGTTTGTGACCAAAAACGGAAATCACATGGCTTCCAGGTCAGAGCTGGCCTTCTATTCTGGACACCAAGAGCCACATCCCCTCCTGCTCCAGGCGAGGCTGGCCTCCCCGGAATGGAATCCGGGACGGGAGGCAGACACACGGGGCCCAGGCTCCTTAAAAATACAGAAACGTGATAACGTAGAGACGCGGCTCGCTCCGGACTCCATGTAGGCGAGCACATGTTTAATTTCAAACCCTGCTATTTTCCCTGTAAATATGGCCCTGATGGGGCTGGTCAGTGACAAGTCTCACCCGAGGGAAGGACGCTCCGCCCCCCCCCCCCCCCCCCCGGCTTCCCCAGCGGGGGAGGGACAAGGCTGGACGTTGAAAGTTACCAGATCTACTGTGACTTCGCCTTATTCTCATCTATGGCCTCCTGTTACCTTCATCTGTGTGTCGAGTCCTTTCCTCTTCTATTTCTGTTAAGTTTCTACAATAATAATAAAGTTTCTACAATAATAATAAAGTTTTCTTTCCTTTTCGAAACCGAAACACAGCCACTGTGAATCTTTTGTTCGGAGCAATTGTTTTTACTTGTTCTCTGTCATGAGCAATACTGACTAAGCATTCCTTTATTCCCATCTTGGCTGGCTCGTAAGTAACTTGTTAATTCACAGAACTTATTCCACAGGTCCAACTGGATGACAACCCAAGGCAGAGATCAAAATACCTCTTTTTGTAATTATTAAGAAAATGTCTAAGTGCCAACTGAGGGCAAAGAAGGGTTAGCTTGATTTTCTGAAAGGTAAGAAGCAATCCCTGACATCTGCTAACTAATAAACTTGAATTCCACAATCCACAGAAGTACAAGGATATGATGGTAGATACACAGTCTATGAACTCCAAGGGTGATGGTGATCTTGGGTGGCCAGCATGAATTTTCTAGGAACAATCTAACTAATCTGATTTCCACTTTCCCTCCTGTTAAGTGGGACTCAGTTTGGCTTTGCAGACAGAATGGGCTGCAAGGCATTCTGGGACTTGAGGGACCGCACCTCTAGGAGAAGGAAGAAAAAGTCCAGTCCTAGTAGAGCAAGGGCTGGGACGTATGGGTGAGGTAACAAAGGGTGGCTTCGGTCAGGCCAACATGGTTGTTCTGTGAGGTAACTCTTCACCTTCCACACCAGGCCTGCAGCTGGGCCAGAAACGTTGCTCCAGGGAAGAAGCCCGTCAGGAAGCCCAGTCAACCCCATGGTGGGGAGGGGGTGTGGGGAAGGCCATGAAATGGACATGCAGGCCTGCAAGAGTGATTCTAGACCCTACTGGCTATGGACCCAGGCTGCCACTCTAAGTCTTCCCATATCCGGACTGGTTTCCCATTTCGGGGCAGCAAACCTCGTCCTACCTTGAGAATCATGACCCTTTGGATCTTGACAGGAATGGGTATGACTGTTACCCTCAGACCGGAAACCATCTAAGTATGGCTGGCATTTTACCGTTGTTGCTCCTCCAATGTTGAGTTCCCCTGAGTAAGAGAATCGCGTCTTCAGAGATGTTGGGACATACGAGGGATGTGAAGACTCTTTCATTACAAATGAGAGAAACAAACTTGCGTTTGTCTAAGTCACTGATTCTCAACTGGGATGATTCTGTCCCCTTAGGGGACATCTGGCAATGTTGGGAGACACCCAGTGTGGGGCTCGAGCTTACAACCCCAACATCGAGAATCACATGCTCCACCAACGGAGCCAGCAAGGTGCCCCGGAATTATTGGTATATTTTTATTTTATTTTATTTTATTTTATTTTATTTTATATATTTGTTTGTTTGACACACAGAGAGAGACAGCGAGAGAGGGAACACAAGCAGGGGGAGTGGGAGAGGGAGAAATAGGCCTCCCACTGAGCAGGAAGCCGGATGCAGGGGTTGATCCCGGGATCCTGGGATCATGACCTGAGCCAAAGGCACACTTAAGACGCTTAAGACTGAGCCACCCAGGTGCCCCCATTGGAAATATTCTTGAGAAAGCTTGACGTCAATGGTCCATTTTCAGACAAAGTCTACTTTCCCAAAAGGCACTTTTCTTGAAAAGTCCAGTTTGGAAGAAAAAGAGGCTGGTTGTTCAGCCTATCTGTTGGCATAAAGCTGCGACACGATCAGAAGGTCTGGGGTCAAAAGGAAAAATCCACTGACCCAACTGCTAATCCTGGTGTTGCCATAGTCCCACCGGGGCACGTGGGTCGAGAAGTCAGGGCCCCAGAAGCTCTGCACGGTGACGTGGGCAACGTAGGGCATGGGCACCAACATGGCGAGTCCAGCGAGGAACAGAGCTCCCCCTGCCACACTGGTGCTTCTCTCCAAGAACCTCCCTGGCGGCCCCGGGACCTCAGACAGGTCAGTCCCAGAAGGACGGCCACCAGCCCGAGGGAAGTGGCGACACAGGAGGCACCCATGAGGGCCACCACATGTGGGTGGCCAGGTTCCGCAGGCCGCTAGAGGCCTGGCACACGCGGCCACCCGTGTCTTGAATCACACACATTTCCCACAGGCCCAGCACGTACTTCTCACTCTCGAGCAAGCCCGAGGAGAGAGTCAGCCACCGAGAAATGCAGAGCGTCACCAGGGAGCAGACCTGGCCGATCGCGGAGCCCAAGAGCCCCGTGTTCTTGACAAAGCCGAGCAGTCCACTCCTCACCTTCTTCTTCTTTTTTTTTTTTAAGATTTTATTTATTTATTTATTTGACAGAGAGAGAGAGAGATCACAAGTAGGCAGAGAGGCAGGCAGAGAGAGAGGAGGAAGTAGGCTCCCTGCTGAGCAGGGAGCCCGATGCGGGCCTCGATCCCAGGACTCGGAGATCACGACCTGAGCCAAAGGCAGAGGCCCAACCCGCTGAGCCACCCAGGTGCCCTCCACTCCTCATCTTGCTGTCCCGGCCTGAGCACGCCAGGGAGACCGCGTTGTTAGAGGACAGTCTTGAAGAACTTGCCGCACTTTGTGCCACCAGATGGCAAGGGTGACCTCACTCCCTGTTAGCCAATTGGAGAACAGCTGCTGCTTCCATCAGGTGCCTCAGTCACTGGGCCGCTGGTGTTCACCCTTAATTAATGCAGCTGAGCACCCGTCATCCCAACAGGCCCGACAGAGAAGCTGCGGCCGGTCCAGGGTGAGTGGAAGGCAGGGCCCGCCCACACAGCTGTGCACACTGGGGAGAATTCTTCCCAGGTGTAAACGGTCTCCATTTAGCCATTTATTTTCAAAAAGGAGACAGTTGGGACTGGAGTTATAAAGCATTACAAGCACTGGCCATGTCTTTGTTTTTGTTTTTTTAAGATTTCATTTGTTTATTTAACAGAGAGAAACGCAGAAAGGGAACACAAGCAGGGGGAGTGGGAGAGGGAGAAGCAGGCTCCCCGCCGAGCAGGGAGCCCGATGCGGGGCTCGATATCGATCCCAGGACCCTGGGATCACAACCTAAGCTGAAGGCAGACAACTTAATGACTGAACCACCCAGGCGCCCCTGGCCAGGTTTTTTAAAAGAATATTTCATCATTTTTAACCAGTTTAAACTTTCTGTAGTATTATCTGTTCCAAGGTTTGGTATCTGGGGCCATCACTCCTACACCAAACTTCACAGGATGCCTCTCATTATCCACCCCTTCCATTAAACAGGAGATTGGCATCCTCCGGAATTAAAAAAAGAGTCTCATGGGGCAGCAATTACACTCCTAGGTGTCCGCCCAAAGAAGCGGGGAACTTATGTCCAGACAAAAATCTACAGCAGCTTTGTCATCAGGGCGGAAACTTGGAAGCGAGCAAGGTGCCTTCCCCCTGCTTGTGTGCTCGCTCGCTCACTCTCTCTCTCTCTCTCTGGAAAATAAATAAATAATCTTAAAAAAAAAATGGAGGGAGAGAGAGACTTTATCTCTCACTCCGGCTCTCAATTGGAGTCACCACGACCACTGATAAAGGAGAATGTTCCATTGTCTGTCTGGGTCCCTGAGTCTGCCGCTGGGCCTGCCTCACGGAGCCCGTCCCAGGGCCCCTTAGGGCACGAATGCTCTGTGCTTCCCCCCTCCTTTCTGCTGTCACAGCTGTTTGTCAAACAGAAGACAAATCCA
Source organism: Ailurus styani (assembly GCA_002007465.1). Lineage (NCBI taxonomy): Eukaryota > Metazoa > Chordata > Mammalia > Carnivora > Ailuridae > Ailurus > Ailurus styani. Next base: position 2,008,644 of record LNAC01000304.1, on the reverse strand, counting down.
CGCCAAAATTGCTACTCCCTCTGGCCCAGTCTGAGACATGGGGCTGTGAGAAACCTGAGAAAATACAGACACGCAGTCAGCCCATCCATTACTCTATGTTAACGAGAATCAAGGAGATTTCTGTTCCTCCCGCTTCTAGATGAGCCCTTGAAGGAATAGTGCGTGCACACACACACACACGTGCACACACACGTGCACACACACACCCACACACACATTTTTCTGTGAGAAATGAAAGGAGGAAAAGAAAGAGACCTTGACCTATGGGGGGAGGAGCATCTCGCCATGAAGAGGGTGTAATTACCCCACACCCAGTGCCCCTCCTAGTTTCCAGATACCATCTAGAGGATTGTCACCTTACAGCCCAAGGGGCACACAAGCTATGACTGGATCTCTGGTTTCTCAGGAGGCCCCATCTTTCACTCCAATGCCAAGGACAGGGAGACTAATCCTGGTGAAGCCGGAACAGAGAGCTGGCGTAAGCATAGTCCGTGCTGGTCAGAGCCTATTACGTTAGGGTGATTTCAATCCCCTGCTTGGGGGCGCCTGGGTGGCTCAGTCGGCTAAGCGTCTGCCTTCAGCTCAGGTCATGATCCCGGGGTCCCGGGATCGAGTCCCTCATCGGGTTCCCTGCTCGGCAGGAAGCCTGCTTCTCCCTCTGCCCCTCCCTCTGCCTGCCGCTCCCTTTGCTTGTGCTCTCTCTGTCAAATGAGTAAATAAGATCTTTAAAAAAAAAAATTCCCTACTTAGACGTCTTTATCCACTGGTTTTACGGAACCCCGCATCTCACAGAGGCTTTCTTACTCTTCTGGGGCGAGTCTAAAGAAGGCCTGGCTTTTGAGAGCCGGTGCAAGGGCTTTGAACACGCCCATGTTTGTCTCTTAAAGAGAATTAATTAGCTTCCTAGAAGAGAAAACCGTGTCAACACAAACCTCGCCAAAATGGCAACGCTACTCGTGACAACAAAATCCTCGAGCTAATGTGCCCGCATCTCTGGTGGCCCAACGACGCCTCCCACCCAGGACCGGCGTGGCTTGGAGCAGATCGGAAAACAGCCACGCATCTCCGGCAAGGTGCCCGTGTCTCTTGCTCCAAGGGACTCTTTTTTAAGTTTTTAGAATCGTTGTTTTGGTTTTTATTAAGTTTTTTATTTTCGCATTCCAGTATACTTAACATACAGCGTTGTGCTAAGTCTCAGGTGTACAATACAGCGAGTCAACAGCCCGTCCATCACCCAGAGCTCCTTTGTCCCCACCCCTTGCTTCCCCCATCCCCCACCCAGCTCCCCTCCGGTCACGGTCACCATCAGTGCGTTCTCTAGCATCAAGGGTCTGTTTTTTGGTTTGCCTCTTTTTTCTTTGTTTCTTAAATTCCACATATGAGTCAAAATCATATGCTATTTGTCTTTCTCTGACTTATTTCACTTAGGATTACACTGTCTAGAACCATCCATATTGTTGCAAATGGCAAGAGCTCATTCTTTTTATGGCTGAATAATATTCCAATTCCAGTAGTTTTCTGTATATAGTATCATGTCATTTGCGAGTAGTGACAGCTTGACTTCTTCTTACCAGCGTGGATGCCTTTTGTTTCTTTGTGTTCTCTGGTTGCTGCGGCTCTGACCTCTAGCACGGTGCTGAATAAGAGAGGTGAGGGGGCACCTCCTTGTCGGGCTCCTGACCTACGGGAGAAAGCTCTCGGTTTTCCCCCGTTGGGGACGATGCTAACTGAGGGGTTTTCCTATAAGGCCCCCAGGAAATCCTTCATGCACCTACCTCAGATGATGTTCCTGGTCAGGAATGCTCCCCTGCAGACAGAGCCCTGTAGACAGGAGCTCACAGTTTTCCTTCTGCCCTGATATTAACCCGGAACAAATCCAGATTCAGAGCTGGGAGAAGCTCGGATCAGGCACCAAAGACCTTGGCAGTTGTTCTTGTCAAGCGGCTTCAGTGTCAAATCAGTGTGTGGCCTCAAGCATGTGGGCTCTTCTCCTGCTCGCTTCTCCTTGACCTTGCATGGCAAGCTGGAGCGGGGGTG
>LNAC01000304.1:1980317-2004827 GCA_002007465.1 Ailurus styani | reverse complement strand
CCCAGTGTGAGAAGCTCTCTCAGAAGGGCATGTCATTGGGCCTTGAAAGGGCCCAGGTCAGGAGTCGGAAAGGGCGAGGTTCGAATTCTGCCCCTGCCACTTAGGAGTGATGGGACCTGGGGCAAGTTGCTGAGGCTCTGGGAGCCTCGCGTGCCTCGGGGACACTGAGCTGCCCGCGGGGAGCGGAGGCAGGATGGCGCCACAGCCCCCNAGGGCTCGGCGAGGGGATCAGCTTGTGCCTGGGGCCCCGAATACGGGGGGAGGGGAGAGCCTGTGTTAGAGAAGCCGAGAAGGGGGAGGATGGGGGTACGGGGGACCTTGGGGAAATGGTTTCGGGGGGCGTGCGGCGCTGGTAGAGGCAGCCGGTGGGAGCGGGCATCAGGGGAGGGGAGAGGTATGTGGGAGAGTTCCCGCACGGGCTTGGTTTGGTTTCAGAGGGTTGTGAGGATGTGGATAGGATAAAGAGAACGGTTGATTTTTTTTCCTGCTCTTAGGCTTCATTTTGTCTTCTCTGACTCAATCAGATGGAGCAAAAAAATAGTGGTCCGCTGGTGTTTAATGGGTGCCACCAGTCAAGTCCATCTCAACAGGATTCTCTCCCTGATGTCTTAAAGGGAATCAGCCTGGATCTGGCCCTCAGCGGATGGTTGCGATGCCTGGGGACATTTCGGAGTGTCGCGACCACAGGGGGCTACTAGCCTCTGGTTGGTAGAAGCCAGGGATGCTGTTAAACGTCCTGAACGCACAGGAGAGCACTCCTTGCTCCCTCCCCCCCAGCGTCATCCGGGGCCCCCATGTCACTAGGTCAAGGTCAGCAACCCAGACTAAAGGAATCCTTCTCCCGAGCCTGCCGAGGGCCGGCGTCAGGGGCCCGGAGGGCGGCGGTGAGGACAGGCTCAGGCTCTGCGGCCTGGGGAAGCCGGTCTAGCTCAGCCAGCGAGTTCGGCCCGACAGGGGCCACCAGGGGGGGACAGAAGCCGCCGCAGGGGCACCGGGGAGGGCACGCAGGGAAAGGAGTGCCCATCAGCCGGGGAGGGGCAGGGGCCGGGTGGGAGGGAAGGCTTCCCGGAGCGCAGAGAGCCGGGCGGCCTGCGGGAGGCGGCGGCGGGGGGACGCGGGGAGGGCCGCACGGTGGGACAGCGAAGCCGGGGGCGGTGGCAGCCCACCCGAGGGCGTGGCGGCAGGAACGGAGGGGGGAGGGGGACGGTCGCTGCCGGCCCGGATCTGGGGTTGTTGGGCAAGAGAGGACCAGCAAGCGCGCTGACTAGAGGTGACGGGCGCGCATGGCCCTTGGGCAGCAGGGGCGTTGGGGGGCTGCCGAGGCTGTTCACAGCTAGACTCCGGAGATCCTGGCTGACAGAGCCCCCCGAAGCCTGCTGCGTCCTGGCTGCCGCGCGCTGGCCGGGGGTCGGGGGCCGCCAGCACACCACGCACTGGAGAGGCCGTGGTTATAGATTCCAGACAAAAGCGGGCGCAAGAAATCCTGTAAAGGCACCGAGCCCCAGTGGTTGGGGCTCCGCTAGGACCCCGCGGGACCAGGAATGGGGAGGGCCACGGCCGCCAGGGTCCTGGGCGCCGCGCGGTTGGTGCCCTCCGCTCGCTGAGCCCCTGAACTTGATGGAAAGAAATCAGGAAAGGACTCCTTTTCTCCGACTACCACGTGGACGAACCTTGAAAAGGAGACGTTAAGTGAAAGAAGCCAGATACAAAAGACCACAGGGCTCTGACTGCACCTGCTCGCAATGTCCAGAGCGGCGGGGGCCAGAGAGGGGGCTGGTGGCTGCGGGGGGCGGGGAGGGGCGCGGATGCGATCAGGAACGGGGTTCTTTTTGCAGGGGTGGAAATGTTCTAAAAGCATTGTGATGAGGCTTAACCTGTGAATATACTAAAAATCATTGACTAGATCGCTTCAGATGCGTGAATTGTATGGTATGTGGCTAATAGCTCAATAAAACTGTTCTATTTATCTGAGAGATTCACATCATCACACCATGAATTGCTGATAAACACTCTTTGTAAGCTACGAAACACAAGACACTTCATTTGATGATACCTATTTTATTTTTTTAGAAAGGTTTTTGTTTATCTGTCAGAGAGAGCATAAGTGGGGGGAGCAGGCAGAGGGAGGAGCAGCCTCCCCGCTGAGCAAGGAACCCATCGCAGGCTCCGTCCCAGGGCCCTGAGAGCATGACACCAGCCCAAGGCAGACTGAGCCACCCAGGCGCCCCAATAGGATCTAATTTAAGCGCATACTTGACTCTTTGGTGAAACATGGATGCAGTTTTAACTGACCTGGGGGAGGTGCCACTTTTCAGAATCGCCTGTGGGACCTTTCCAAACCACCTTTCCTCCACCTCGGCCCCGGCAAAGCACCCCTCCGCTGACCCTGGAGTCCCCGCTCATGCTTCGCTGCACTGGAGGAATTCCCTGAAAATGAGGAATCAGACTCAAAAACTCATCATTACCACTGTAATGTAAGATTGTTCTGGAAGGTCTAGCCAGGGTGACATAAGTCAGAGACCGAGAAATGAGGCATGATTATCCTAGGGGGTGCATAGATTATTGTTCGGCCAACTGGGTTCTATACCTAAAAAAGCCCAAGAGAATGCCTGAAAAAGCTATTGCAACCCAACAGAAACTTCCGTTATGCTGCTGGACACAAAACACACAAAAATCAACCCTTTCTATGTACCAACAGTAGTCCTTTGGAAATTAGAATTAAAATGAAGTCCTTTCACAAAAACAACAAACTCTCAAATACCTAGCAATAAGCTTGATGTAAGAAGCGTAGGAGCCTTTCTGAAAATTCCTCAGCTTTCCCAAGAGCCGATGAGAAGGCATGAGACGTGCCATGCTCCTAGAGGGGGAGTCTTTTTTTTCCTAAGATTTTATTTATTTATTTGAGAGGTAGAGAGAGAGTACAAGTAGGCAGAGCAGCAGGCAGAGGGAGAGGGAGAAGCAGGCTCCCTGCTGAGCAGGGAGCAGGATGCAGGGCTGGATCCCAGGACCCCTGGGATCATGATCTGAACAGAAGGCAGCCACTTAACCGACTGAGCCACCCAGGCGCCCTGGAGGAGGGGTCTTATCTCAAAAAGTTGTTCAGACTTCCTGGATTAATTGGTTGACTTAATGTGATTCTAAGCAAAAACTTATGATAAATAGTGAGTGAGGGAAAAAATGGGTAAAATCCACACACACGAAGATTGATGCAATTCACTATGTGTCAAGTTTATTACAAAGGAAACCACTGTTAACAAAGATGGATCACTTGTTAGTGGCATTCTTGGTGACATACTTAGAGAGACGTGCCCACAGATGTGTGCACTTTACTGTGAAATGCATCAAAGAATCAGATCGATTGACGGAGACAAAGGTGGATGCGGGGACAGATGCATGAGAAAGGAAATCTAGTAAAATGGCAATGGTAGAATGTAGGTGGTGAGTCTTCGTGTGTTAGCTGAACAATTTTTTCAACATTGTTGAATATTTGGAGATGCTCATAATAAAAGGTTGGGGAAAATACAGAGCAAAGAATAACAAAATCGAAAATGCATACACAGTATGAATCCAATTTTAAAAATATGAGCTGAAAACAGATGGGGAGGAAATGGGCTAAAATATTAACTATGGTGAAATCATATGAGGGCTTTTTTTTCATACTCCATGCCCTGACCAGATTTCCTCCCCGCGCAGCCATTTCTTCCAACCATACCCTGTAGCTTCCTATACTTTTTGTCAGTTATTTACAATGTCTCTTTTTTTAAAAAAAGATTTTATTTTTAAGTACTCTCCACCCCCAATGTGGGCCTCGAACCTACAACTCCAAGATCAAGAGCTGCGTGCTCTACTGACTAAGCCAGCCAGGTGCCCCTAAAATGTCTTATTTTATTTATTCTTATTTTTTTATTTTTTTTAAAAGATTTTATGTATTTATTTGACAGAGAGAGAGACAGTGACAGAGGGAACACAAGCAGGGGGAGTGGGAGAGGCTGAGCCGGGAGTCCGATGCGGGCCTCGATCCCAGGAACCCGGGATTATGACCCGAGATCCCAGGAACCCGGGATCGTGACCCAAGCCGAAGGCAGACGCTTAACAACTGAGCCACCCAGGCGCCCGAAAATGTCTAATTTTAAATGATCTTTGTCCAGAAAGTAAAAAGGAAGAATTTACAAATTTTTCTATGTGGTGATATAAAATCCCTGCACGGGAAAGGAAGGAAGGAGGGAAGGAGGGAAGGAAGAAGAGAAGAAAGGGAAAGAAAGAATTGTAAAATGACACTTGAGAAAAAAATATCTGCAACATACATGACAAAGGGCTGATTTACTTAATTTACGCAGAGCTCAAAATCAAAAGTCAAAAAAAAGGAAGATTAAGAAAAGCAAATGAAAAACCCAATAGAAAAAAAAGGTGAACTGGGCGCCTGGGTGGCTCAGTGGGTTAAAGCCTCTGCCTTCGGCTCAGGTCATGATCTCAGCGTCCTGGGATCGAGGCCCGCATCGGGCTCCCTGCTCGGCGGGGAGCCTGCTTCCTCCTCTCCCTGTCTCTCTGCCTACTTGTAATCTCTCTCTCTGTGTCAAATAAATAAATAAAATCTTTAAAAAAAAAAAAAAGAAAAGAAAAAAAGGTGAACTAAACAAAAGGGTACAAAGAAACCTAAGTCACCAAACAACAGGAGGAAATGGTTGTACCTCTGCAGTTACAATAATAAAAGACACGGTAAGAAAACACATGTGAACCAAAACGATAATGGAATAGGATCGCTTAGCTTGCAAATTCCCAGAAGTTAATTGAAGAGGTTGAATGATACCGGGTGGTGTTGAGGATGGCCGATTGGGAAATGAGTACTTACACCTTGTTGATGCAACTTTCTGAAGGACGATTTGAGAACATTGATGAAATGTATAAATGCACGTAGCCATCAAGCAAGACTCGGTCTTGAATTTACACTATAGAAATATTTATGTCATTTCACCAAGATTATATATATATGATACTTATCGCAACATATTTTATCATAGAAAACCAAACCAAACCAAACCAAGAACTTGAGAAGAAACCAAAGTACCTGAACAGGAGTCAAATTGCTAGGTATTTATAAGAATGAAGAGGCTGGGACGCCTGAGTGGCTTAGTCAGTTAAGTGTCTGCCTTCGGCTCAGGTTATGATCTCAGGGTCCTGGGATCGAGCCCCAAGTCTGGCTCCCTGCTCAGCAGGAAGCCTGCTTCTCCCTCTCCCACTCCCCCTGCTGCTGTTCCCTCTCTCACTGTATCTCTCTCTGTCAAATAAATAAATAAAATCTTAAAAAAAAAAAAAAAGGAGAGGCATGATGATAGGCAAAAGAAGCAAGGATCAAATATCAAAGTCAAGTTCAAAGTTAGCACTCAAGTAGCAGGAAAGTTGACTTTATACTGAGAGACCTACAGCACCCTGATCTTTGTATCCCCCCTGCCTGGGGAATCAGAATCCTGAGCCAATGGTGAAGCGAGAATCTGTATGATTTTTTTCCTTTCTTTGTACTTTTCTGAGTGCTCTAAATTTTCTGTAATAAACATGTATCAATTTTAATAATAAAGTTATATATAGTGTCTTTACTACTATGTAAGGAACACTTTGGGATTTTATAAATTACTCTACATTCATAAACGTTCTTCCATTTCTCCACGAGAGGGCAGCATAAGCACGACAAATAGCAAAAACGCTTTCAAGGTAGTTGGTCTGAAATTGAACGTGGCGGCTTATCATCCGGTTGTTCATTTTGATGTGTTACTTGCACAAAAGAATGGTTCATTAAATTGTTTATTTGTGTGCTAAAACAACCATGTAGTCATTGTAAAAATGGATGTATAGGAGAAAACCAAGGAATCTACAGGCATACTACCCAGATAGAGCCAAAATTGATAATCTGGCATTTATCTTCATGTTTATAGATGTGTGATAAAAAGAGGAAGATACAGGTTTTTAAATAAAATGTGTTCCACTCATACAATTGTTTTGTAATCTACCCTTTCATGTCAAGTGTCTCTTGAGCATTTCCCTTTCTCCCCAAAATCTTCGATATGGTGGTATTTAAAGGTTGCATGGTGTTCCAGCCTGTGGACACATTGCGCCTTGCTTAACCGACTTAAATTGGTCATTTAGGTTGTTTTAACCATCTTTAACTTAGATTGCTTATGTACAAAATATACACGGAAAAAGAATGGTCACCCAATTATCCCTGCTCAAATTTGATACATGTTAATTTTTGTCATCTTTTCTCTGGATATATTTTTTATTTTTTTTTAAGATTTTATTTATTTATTTGACAGAGAGAGACACAGTGAGAAAGGGAACACCAGCAGGGGGAATGGGAGAGGGAGAAGCAGGCTTCCCGCTGAGCAGGGAGCCCAATGCGGCTCTGTCCCAGGACCCTGGGATCATGACCTGAGCTGAAGCCAGACCCTTAATGACTTAGCCACCCAGGCGCCCTGGGATATAGTTTTTAAACATTTTATTTATTTATTTATTTATTTTTAAAAGATTTTATTTCTTTATTTGACACAGAGAGAGAGAGATCACAAGTAGGCAGAGAGGCAGAGAGAGAGGAGGAAGCAGGCTCCCTGCTGAGCAGAGAGCCCGATGTGGGCCTCGATCCCAGGACCCTGAGATCATGACCTGAGCCGAAAGCAGAGGCTTTAACCCACTGAGCCACCCAGGCGCCCTAAACATTTTATTTTTAAGTAATCTCTACACCCAGTGTGGGGCTTGAACTCACAGCACTGAGATTAAGAATCACATGCCCCACCAACTGAGCCCGACTGGTGCCCCTGCTTCGGATATTCTTAAGAAAGAAAAGTTTACAGGTAGAGTTGAATGTACCTCTGTCCAGTTAATTTCTGTCCTTCCATCCCAGTAGTCACCTCTAATGTGAAGTTGGTGTTTGTTTTTCCTATCCTTGATCTTACACTTCAATTACAAAAGTATGTTTCGTAAACAACATAGTATTGTTCTGAGTTTTCAAATTCTACACATAAATGTAATCACAAGGGCATGTCCTTTATTCACTCGACATTATAATTTTCAGGGGGGCCAGTTGGTTGGGCGTCTGCCTTTGGCTAGGGTCATGATCCTGGGGTCCCGGGATGGAGCCCCGCTCAGCAGGGAGTCTGCCTCCCTCTCTCCTCCCTCTCTCTCTGCCTGCAGCTCCTCCTGCTTGTGCTCTCTCTCTCTCTCTCTCTCTGTCAAATAAATAAATAAAATCTTTAAAAATATATGATTTTGAGATTTACTCATGTTGATATAGACCCAGTTAATTTTAACTGCTCTAAGATATTATCATTTTTAAATAGAATGCATTAACACATTCCCCTACTGATAAGCACTTAGGTTGTTTGTAGTAACTGAGAATTGCTGCTTTTGTGATGGGGCAGGTGCTCAGGAGTTTCTCCAGAGGCCCAGAGAAGGCTCGCACGTACTGAGCTGAAGAGCTGGGCATTCCAAGAAGGGCCGATTCCAAGGGGAGAGCCTCTTCAGCTCTCCTAGGTACTGCTGACTCACACTCCCAAATGACTGTTTTCCTGGTCAGCCAGTCTTTCCTTTTCTTTTTTTTTTTTTAAGTTTATTTATTTAGGTAATCTCTACAGCCAATGTGGGGCTTGAACTCACAACCTCAAGATCAGGAGTCGCACGCTCCTCCAACCGAGCCAGCCAGGCGCCCCAGGTCAGCCAGTCTCGAGTGAGAGTCCCATTTCTTCACCTCCTCTGTGTGGTAGGACATGGAGCTTTGAGAATCTTCCGGGTTAAGCATCTTTTCGTGGTCATTGGCCAGCAGGTTTTGTCTTCTGTGAATTTCCTATGCACAGCTTTTGCTCATGACCCGCTTGTGTTCTTGTCTTTTCCTTGTGGATTTGTATACCTTTTATACATATTTCTGATTCAGCCGCGGTCTCTGTGCGATGTCCGTGGCAACGTGCAAACCCAGTAATTTCAGGAGAGCTCAACGGAGGGACCATTCACAAAAACATGGACAGGTTGGGGGCAACAGATGAGGGGTAGGGCGCCACGCAAGGCAGGCGACAGTGGGCACACTCACCACCTCAGGCCTGAGGCGGCCAGGCGGACGTCGCACGACGGATTTCGGGTGTTTGCACACAGTCCAGCTCTGCCGAGCGGAGGGCACTGGCAAGCTTGCCCCAGTGACCGGAGAGCAGCTCGCCTTGAGAGCTGGAGATAGTGGCCGGAGACATTCCAGGGTCCTCAAGTCTTATCCTGCCATCCCGAGACCTTTGCTTACCTTCCAGTGTGGCCTCTGGGCAGTTTTGCTTGCTGTCCAGATAAGCTCATCCCTCTGCAGGGGAGGATCGGAGCAGCCTGATAACAGCTCGGTTTCCCAACTCAGGATTCCTCTCTCGTGGTGCCCCCACCCCCACCACGTGCAGGTGCACGTCACGCCGTGGGACTTGGGGAGCTGGAACCAACTCAGAGAGTGCTCTCGGGTTGCTTTTTGCTGGAATAAAGTCTGTGTCTCTGACCAGAGGGCTCTGGTGCTTTCGGTCAAGATATGTGCACGAAAAAAAAAAAAGAAAGAAAGATGTGTACCTGAAACAGGGGCAGCCTGACTTGTCGGCTTGCACAAAATCTCAGACTTTGCGGTTTCCGACGGGACAGGAATGCACAGAGCCTGGGAAAGGTGACTGCGCTCACAGGAGCTAAGCTCTGGCAGAGGGAAACGGCAGCTGTCTCCACAGGGCAGGAGCGAGGGCAAGAAGCTCACATCACCTGCCTTCCCATGTCCCCCAGAGGCTCCAGCTGGAAACCACAGGGAGCGAGAACCCCAGTTCATACGCCCCAGCCTCACAGGCGCCGTGCCACGTGGGGATCGGTGGGAAATGGCCAGGGCTCCAGGGAGGGCATCTAGCGCAGTGAGCGCTTTTGCGCTTTGCAAATGTCTTCTCCTGGACGGTGGCTTGTCTTTCCCGCCATAAGTATGGTCTATTTGGTATTGATATTTTGGGCACGTGTTCAGACTTGCTCTGTACACTTTTACCAGATCTGTATTTGTAAATGTTCCACGTGTGTATTGACTAACTGTCGTATGTCCGCTTCTGTGGGTGCCCCGTTAGCTCAGGATGAACCACACCAGTCAGGGTGACTAACCGGAGCAGGGTGTATTTGTGGGTTGGTTAAAAAAAAAGTGCAACTATGATATTCGACTATAACCACAGGCAAGAGGGCAGGCATTTCTGTGAGTTAGAATGTTCTGGGCTGTGTCAGAAACCATGACTCAGCGGGATCAGACAGTAAGGAAACTCAGCTCTTTGAGTAAAGGCCAGATGTAGCTGTCTTCAAGGTTGATTGAATCTTCTGCTTCGAGATGTCATTATGGACCTAGACTTTTCCACGTCTCTTCTCTACTACCCTAGTTTGATCAACATGTTGGGAGCAAGTTCCGGGTACCTCGTCCAAACCTGACCATGTCAAGAGGAAGAGATAAATAATATAATAAATAAATTATAACAATAAATAATATTGTTCTATGACTCTTTCTTAGAAAGAGAGGAGACTTCTCCCAGAAGCCTTCCTAGCCTACACGTGACTAGGATCTGGTCACACTGGTTTTCCTGAAAACAGGACTAACAAGGCAGAAGATAATACGGTTACTCACGCCGTTGATTCTCAGAGCAAGAGAAGGAGTCGGCTTTCCCTTCAAGAGACCTGCCGTGTCATTCAGGGGTGGATCCCTGAACAATATTTGGATTCTCTCAGGTAGAAAGGAGAGTAGGTGGGTGCTGGGTAGGCAACCCAAAGCCTTCGCTACAGGTGACCAAACTGTCAAACTCACCAGGAAAAGCCAAGTAAACCAATCAAAAAGTAGGTCAAAGACCTGAAGAGGTACTTCACTGCAGAGGACATATGAACAGCGACAGATGAAAAGGGGCTCAAGATCACTAGCCATTTGGAAAATACAAATCAAAACCACAACGAGATATTACTGCACACCCATCAGAAAGGCTAAAATCAAAAACAGCGACAATAGTGACAACACCAAATGCTGATGAGGATGTGGAGAAAGCTGGCTGTTCCTTTTTTATTTTTTAAGAATTTATTTATTTATTTATTTGAGAGAGAGAGAGAGAGAGAGGAGAGAGTGCTGGGGGAGGGGCAAAGGGAGAGGGAGAAAGAGTCTTAAGCAGACCCTGAGATCATGACCTGAGTGGAAACGAAGAGTCTGACCCTTAACTGACCGTGACGCCCAGGCGCTCCAACCCTGACCATTCCTATGTTAGTGGTAGGCATGTAAAATGGTACGGCCGCCAGAGAAAACATTTTGGCAGTTTTTTAAAAGGCTAGACCTACACTTAGCCACATGAAATTCAAATTTCAGAGTCAACGTAGGCAGTCCTATTGGTTTGGGACCATAGTCGTCCACTTACGGATTGTGTAAATACGTAATGTGGCAGCTTCCAGGCTCCAACGGCAGGGACGAGACAGAGCCACGGCCTGCAATGACTAAAAGAAAAGGTTCGCTGGCCCTGGGCTTGGGTGAAACCAGCCCGTACACAACCACGTTGCGGTTAATCCGCAACAAGGCCCACCCTCCCTGAGACCAAATGAACCAAGACTACACAGGGCAACAGGGATGAATCCCACGAACGTAAAATTGAGAAAAAGAAACCAGCTACCACAAAGGACACATGGAACGCATCCTAGTGACAGAACATTTCAGAGCAGGCCTGACCGACCCACTCTGATAGGAATCGGGAGGCTGGTCCCCCTGAAGGACAGTTGGGTGAGTGGAAGAGGCCAGGACAGGGCGTCTCAAGGGCTGACTCAGCGGTGGAGTTCGGCTCGTAAACATTCAGTGAGGTTTACACTTATGATTTACAGACTTAACTTGTAGTAAGTCACTCTCCCCCCAGGATGGGCAGGAGAAGACAGCGATGGGGGTGCCGCTGCTCAGCCGCGTCTGGGAACGGGTGGTTAAGTCGAGGCAGGCCCGAATGTCTTCTGTCTGTGCACACGTTCTGTTTCTCAGCTAGTCTTCCCTTTCTCGACTTTCACTGTTTCCTACGTTTTGTGCCCGCTCGAGCGGGAGGAAACTCCACTCAGCTTTGGCAGACCTATCCTGTGGGCAACAGGAAGTAGGTGGCTGGTATGCAGGGCTGAGCATTTGTCATAGATATTTATCACCAGGTGACAAATCGCCTCCAAATGAATGGCTTCGGCGACAATATTTTAGGGTGTGTTCATGATTCTGTGGGTCAGCCCAGGCTGCGGCCTCAGCTGCATTTGTGCTGGCCCAAGTGGAAGGTTCGAGAAGCCTTAAACTTAGACAGTTGGCTCCTCAGGGTTCCTTGCCACAGAGCTCTCTTGGGAGACCTTTTAGCATAGTGGTCTCAGAGTAATCAGACTCCCTACATGGTGGCTGGCTTCCAAGAGTGAGAAAGTAGAAGGGGGCCCCTTCTCTTGAGCCTGGGAATGGAAGGCCTAGCCTGTCACTTCCATCCAGTTATACTGGTCAAAATGAGAGGGTAAACACACTCCCTTCTCCTGATATAAGGAACAGAAAGGCATGCTTGACCTTCTTTAATCCACCCAGAACTTTATCTAGGGAGATAGGACTGGAGTTGGCTGGAGCTCAGCGCACTTCCTGGAGCCCAGGACTCCACTGATTACCGCAGAAACCTCCAGCCCTTCCATCCACCGGAGCTCCCGCGGAAACATCGCGTTCCAACCGCCCAAGCGCCATTCGCATTAACTCAATAACAGATAGACACATAATTGAATGACTGGCAGAGGAAACATGCAGAAAACTTACATTTTCATTGAAAACAAATGCCACCGGGTGATGGACGTGAAGGAGGGCACGTGACGGAGTGAGCCCTGAGTGTTACATAAGACTGACGCATCACTGACCGCTCCCTCCAAAACCATAATACTCCATACGTGAGATGATTGAATTTAAATTAAAAAACCATTTTAAATAATAAAGAATTCACCTTTGACATCTAAAAAAAAGAGAGAGAATAATAAAACAGAAAATAGAAATAATAAAAATAAAAATAGAAAATAATATAATAAAATAATAAAACAGAAGATAGAAAAAATAAAAATAAAAAGAGAAAGAAAAAATAAATAAACCAAATGCTACCGCGTACTCTGTCGAGAAGAAACTCAAGCAACACGACATCGCGGCAAAAGCTGTTAGTGCTTCTTGGATTCCTCTGTGGGCGGGTGCTTCCTAAGCTGTCCCTGCATGGGAGTCCGGGGGGAATCTTGTTAAGAAGCAGATCCTGGGGCGCCTGGGTGGCTCAGTGGGTTAAAGCCTCTGCTTTCGGCTCAGGTCATGATCTCAGAGTCCTGGGATCCAGGCCCGCATCGGGCTCTCTGCTGAGCAGGGAGCCTGCTTCCCCCATCTCTCTGCCTGCCTCTCTGCCTCCTTGTGATCTCTCTCCCTCTGTGAAATAAATAAATAAAATCTTAAAAAAAAAAAAAAAAAGAAGCAGATCCTGATTCCGTAGGTCTGGGGCGCGGGGTGATGGGGCTGCCCCGTGGACCCCCGGGTATGACTCTCGGTATGCGTGGGCACAACCAGACCATGACGGAATTCAAACAAGCAGAGACTGGGAGCTTCCAAAGCACACAGTGGTCGCAAACAGGGTTTTTTGGACCCTCCATCAACACTCCCTAGTTCAAGTAGTACAGAGCTAAGCTGGTCCTTTATAAGGAACCTAAACAAGCTGGCTAGGTGAAATAATTTATTCAGGTGACAGCCAGCCACACACACACACACACACACACACACACACACACACACACACACACACACACACACACATCTATAGTGGATGAGAACATGGCAAGGGCAGAATGTTAGATTCAGATTATTGAAAAGAACAGAAACACAAGCACCTCCGGAGAAATGCAACCTGACTCATATCAGACCTTATCAGCTCTAAGAAGGATCTGGAGGGCTGAGTAAGGTTCCTGAGTTCGGGTGGAATTTGTCTGGTAAACAGTATTGGTATTTGCTCACATTGTTGCCACAGGCGTACAAAGAGAGACTTGTGTTTTTAAATGTAGGCATAATAATTTGTAATTTGTGCATTGTACAACTCTCTGGAAGTGGTGATTAGAGCCCCCCAAAATGGTGTGTGTATGTGTGCGTGTGTGCGCAAAAAAGATTTATGCACTGTTACAGATTTGATAGTCCATTTATTTAAGTTACAGGTTTAAATGCCTTGTTTACGTTAACCTTTTAAGTTCAGCCTAGAAACCTTATTATTCTTTTTCTTAATTCATTTTTCAGTCTGGCAAATAGTAGCAACCTCTTCTAAGGGACCTCTGGAAAATGCTTGATCCTACCGGCAAGCTTAGTTCATTAAATACTGTCACAAATTTGCAAGCACATTTCAAACTCAGTGTGGGGCGCCCGGCTGGCTCTGTCAGTGGAGCATGCGACTCTTGATCTCGGGGTTGTGAGTTTGAACCCCACATTGGGCGTAGAAATGACTTAAAAATAAAATCCTAAAAAAAAAGGGCCCCAAACACCCCACACGACTGTGTATTGCAGTGTTTCCTTTTTAATCTCTTCAACTTTCTCAGTTAACAAGTACATGTCCAAGTATGCAAATAACTTTTAAGTCTAATGAATTAAACATACAGTGAAGCTTAAGTTTTCTTTTCTTTTCTTTTTTTTTTAAAGATTTTATTTATCTATTTGAGAGAGAGCATGAATACGGGTGAGTGGCAGGCAGAAGGAGAAGCAGACTCCACTCAGAGCAGGGAGCTCGATGCGGGACTCGATTCCAGGACCCCCCGGGATCGTGACCTGAGCTGAAGGCAGATGCCCAAGGCCTGAGCCACCCAGGCACCCCAGAGAAAAAGAACTTTCCACCCGTGGTTCCACTGGGGCTTGAACCCAGGACCTTCTGTGTGTAAAGCAGATGTGATAACCACTACACTATGGAACCTTCATTATTCTTTTTAAAGTTTTCTTAAAAATGTTCCAATACTGAAAAAAAAAAAGGTTCCAATACTGTAGATAAAATTAGTTTTCAACTAAAATGACAAGTTTAGATTAATTACCTAATTATGCATTTTACAGTGGTTTCCAAAGCTCAGAAGATCTTTGAAACTTTACAAATGCATTAGATATCAAATATGCACAGATTCCTTCTTCACCCCAAATATGAATCCCATAGTTTTGCTTCTCTTAAATTTCTGTACTTTTCCTGAATTCTCAGGCTCAGAGATTCATCTCCATTACAGACAATAGTTACCACCCCATGACAGAGCCTGCATATACATCCAAGATTTGGGCTGGGCCCTGGCTAGATTCTTGCCAGTGGCCCTAATGGGACACTTGAAGGCTGTTAATGAATGCTATGTCCACGATGCTGTATTGCATGGGAGGCGGTCTCAAGACCCTGACCCCTAGTTTTTTCTTTTTTTTTTTAAGACTTTATTTTTAAGTAACCTGTACACCCCACGTGCGGCTTGAACTCACGACCCCGAGGTCAAGAGTCACATACTCCGCCGACTGAGCCAGCCAGGCGCCCCCGTCCCTTAGTTTTAAACTCCATCCCTCGATTGGATTTTGCATTTAGGTGGTTCTCACCGTATGTACTTTTCTCTCTAGCTCCAAAGACCTTTGCGCTAGAGGAATCCTAAGATGTGTAAATACCCTTTTATCTGTTAATAAGACCTTGGGAATCCATGGAATCTTTGTAGAGGCTTTGATCAGACTGGGTTTGGATTTTAGGGCAGGATTGCTTAAGAAGGGATGTGCTTTCTTCCCCAGAGGCCCATCAAGTCTGGGCGCCTCTCTTTTTGTGATTTCAGCTGGAACGCATACTTTTTTGGATATTCCAAATTACGTTCAGTTTTTAGTATCTCACAGGGCCCTGTCTGAGCTGCAGTCACCAAATCTGAGGTCTTTTGACTGACAAAGTGTCGTGTATATGAGGAGCAGGCTAATTATTCACTCAACAAATATTTATTGATTACCTGCTCTTTGCAGATATACAACAGAGAACAGAAGATGCTCTCTTCTGTTCCCGTTGCTTCTTGCCCAGAATTTCTCAACTTCAGTACTACAATGCGGGGCCTCTACTCACTAGATTCCAGTAGCTCCCATCCCTTGACAATCAACAATGCCTCTAGACATTGCCAAATATCCCTGGGAAGTAAAATCAGCCCTGTAGAGGGTTGCAGGAACCGTAATAGGGTGTCTCGGTTTTGAACGAAAAAAATGTTACATCTTGGTCAATGTGAAATACCTGGTCTGAATCACATCTGCGGAGGGCAGAAGAACGGCCCCCCAAAGCTGTCCAGACACATCCAAATCCCCCCAATCTATGTGTCTTTACATGGCATACGGGACTGTGCAGATGTGGCTAAATTAAAAATCTGGAGACGGGACGATTATTCTGGATTATCCAGGTGAACCCAATGGAATCACACAGGTCCTCTTATGAAGGAAGCAGGAGGTCAGTGTCAGGGAAGGAGGTGCGAGATGTAAGTTGAGGGTGGAAGAGGGGCCCCATTGCTGGAAAGGGCCACGAGGCAAGGAACACAGGCAGCCGCTCGCTGCTGGAAAGGGTGAGGAAACAGAAGCCCCCCAGGAGCCCCCAGAAGGACTGAAGCCTGGCCGACACCTTAATTTTAGCATAAGAGACCCATTCTGGACTTGTGACCTCCAGAACTGTAAGATAATCCATTTCCGTTCCTTCAAGTCACTGCGTTTACAGTAATTTGTTACAGCAGCTAAAGAAAACCAATCCTATATCCAAAATTCAGATTCTATTGGCTCAGCTGTTTTTATGAAGTTCCGATGGAATTAATTAAAATGTTTTTCTGTTATGATGGAAATTTTAAGCATATATACGTGACAGAGAACAGCTTATGGACCCTCATAAATATCACAGAGGTTGGTTTATTTATTTATTTTTAAAGATTTTATTTATGCACTTGAGAGAGAGCCAGAGAGAGAACACGAGTGGAGGGGAGGGGCAGAGGCAGAAGCAGGCTCCCCGCCGAGCAGGGAGCCTGACTCGGGGCTGGATCCCCGGACTCCAGGATCATGACCTGAGCCGAAGGCAGACGCCCAACCGACTGAACCACCCAGGCCCCCCTCCAGCTGGTTTATTAATCAGGATTCAAAGCCAGCCCACACCATGCTACCAGTTGCTATGTTTCTATGTCTCTTGAAGAAACAAGGCCATCGGTTGGGTAGAGTTTGCCCAGCTGGAATTTTGCTGATAGCATCCCCAAAGACGTGAATATGGTCCTGTGATGTCTGTATTTCCTGGAAGCTGGTAATCAGATCTGCAGGCTTTGATCTGATTCAGGTTTGACTTTTTGGCAAGACTGCATCATAGGCGGTCCATTCTTCCACGGAAGTGCGTCAGGTCTGGCTGGCGATCTTTTTGGGATCTTAGCAACCACTGAAGCTCAACGCCAGCATCCAGTCCCTCCATGGGGGTGGGCGGGGGCTTCATTCAAATTCGGACCCTCTTACTTAAGGATCAGCCGAAGGTTCTCACGAAGAGACACTTCTCTCACGTATAGTTTGGATACCTGGTGGTTCGAGGTCCTTGTGAGCTTCGGGCAGCTCACCGCAAACATGGATGGTTCTTGCTTGCTTCTGGTCTGCACAGCATGCCAGTCATTTCTGTCTATGGAATGGGGTCTTGGAGTCAAGTGTGAAATACCCGGGGCTCCTGGGTTTGGTGGGATTTCTGGGGGCTGTTGTGGCGGATTTTTGTTTTCTGGGATTTCCTGGCATTGGTTGGGACTCTGTGGACGGAGTTCTATAGATTCCTGTGTGTCTTCCCCCCAACCCCCCACCCCACCCCAAGCAACAGCAGGAGCCCGGGGACAAATTTGCAGGCATATTCGTTTCCTGGGGCCACAGTAACAAAATACCACAGACTGGGTGGCTTAAAAAACCTGAAATTTCTTCTCTCACTGTTCTGGAAGCTGGAAGTCTGAAATCAGGTTGTGGCCAGGGCCACGCTCCCTCCCTCTGAAGTCTCCCAGGGACCATCCGTTCCACGTCTTTCTCCTAGTTTCTGGTGTTGCCGGCCATCTTTGGCCTTCGCTGCCTTGTAGCTGCATCACTCCGATCTCTGCCTCCTTCACCCAGTGGCCTTCTCCCTGTGTGTCTGTCTTTTCTCTTCTTCTAAGGACACTAGTCATATAGGGTTAAGGGTTCACCCCATGCTGGTATGACTTCATCTTAATTTAATTACATCTGACCCTATTTCCAAATAAGGGCACGTTCACCTGTACCAAGCATAGCACTTGAACATATGTTTGGGGGAACATACTTCAACCCACAATACCAGGGAACTCAGGGTAATCGGCCTGGCAGAGAAGCCTTGGGGAACAAGTGGTTTGATTTGCAGACAGGGTCTTCCCCACCCCCCAAATGATCTGTGTTATCACCGAAAATTGCTGTCTGTGTGGAAGGTTCAAAGGGCACGACAACTAGAAGTCAAAGGCGCGGACAGGGCTCTACTGTCGCCATCTTGAAATTCTTCGTATTTTTTTTTTGAAAGGAGGCATCTGCTGTGGTCTGAAGGTTTGCATGCTTCCCGAATTCACATGTTGGATTCCCAAGCCCCCGTGTGCTGGCATCAGGAGGTGGGGTCTTTGGGGGTACGGAGGTCATGGTGCCGGAGTCTCATGAATGGGATGGGTGTTCTTTTAAGAGAGACCTCCCCAAGTTCCCCCACCCCTTCTGCCACAGAAGGTCACAGAGACCCAGAAGAGGACCCGCACCCCACCATGGGGCCTCCTGATCTTGGACTTCCCAGCCTCCGGAGCTGGAAGAAATGAATTTCTGTTGTTCATAAGCCACTCGGTCTGTGGTCTTTCGTGAAAGCAGTCTGAACGGGGTAAGACAGGGTCCCGCATTTCCACCGTGTGCTACAAAACACAGACTGCAAGTGATGCGGGCCGCTCTGGGTCGGGACATCAGGTGGGCAGAGGCGTGGGAAACAAGGCAACAATCACACGTTGTTTACAGCATAGCTGGCGTGGGGCTGGCTTTCTGCGCATTGCTTCTTCTGTGTAGGTAAGTCTGGCTGGACGTCACAGAGCCCTGGTCTGAAGCTGAGTGACAAACAGATCCAGCTCTAAAATGCGCTTATCATACACAGAAAGTGTGAACGTGGCTGTGATCGTACTTGGCTCAGTGACTGGAGGAGGGCTTGGCGCCTCTTTTTTTTTTTTTCTAAGATTTTATTTATTTATTTCTCAGCGAGAGAGAGAGAGAGAGAGAGAGAGAGAGAGAGAGAGAGAGCGAGCGCATAAGCAGGGGGAGCGGCAGGCGGAGGAGAGGGAGAAGTGGGCTCTGATGAGCAAGGCGTCCAATGCGGGACTCGATCCCAAAACCCTGAGATCATGACCTGAGCTGAAGGCAGACGCTCAACCGACTGAGCCACCCAGGCGCCCCTGGGCTTGGCATCTCTTAAATGATAAATAAACCCCTATCGATTATGAAGTTAAGGAAAACATTACCCATCCGGCTCTTGGAATCAATACTGTGAAATCGCCCCTCCCCCACACCATCCCCTTCTGTGTGTGTAACACGGGGCTTGGCACACGGACGGCTCTGGCCTGGGTGCTTCAGTGAGTTCCCCGACGATGCTGCCACCGCCGGTTTATGAACCACGCTGTGAGCAGAAAGAGTTGTAGAAACGCCGAGCCACTGGGTATAAAGTGGACAGAGAGGATTGCTAATTTCTGCGTTGACCTGACTGGACCGCGTGGTGCCCAGATGTTCGGTCCCGCGTCGTTCGGGGCGTGTGTGTGAGCTTGCTTCTGGACCAGACGCATGTGTGAATCAACAGACTGAGGAAAGCAGATGTAGGTCTCCTCCAATCCGTCCAGGGCCTGAATGATACGGAAAGAATGACTCTCTGTGAGTACGGGGAACTCTTCCTGCCTGACCATTGGGTTGGGACCTCGCTTCTCCTGCCTTTGGACTTGAACTGAAACATCAGCTCTTCCTGAGGCTCGAGCCTGCTGGCCTTGGACTGGCTACACCATTGGCTCTCCTGGGTCTCCAGTCGCTGACGGCCGATCTTGGGACGCGTCAGCCCCCACAATCACGTCAGCAAATTCCTTAGAATGAGTCTCTTTATCTAGCTCTCTGTGTCTCTGGAAAACCCCGAGTAATGCGGAGGTCAGCTGGGAACGCCGAGCTCCCGGCTCAGGGCTGATGCTTTATAGCAGTGATCAGATCACACTGGACTCGTTACTTACATTCTCCGAGCCTTGGTTTCCCCGCCATAAAAGCCTGGGCAGTACAAGTGTCATCCTACGTCCCCCCTGGGCTGTGGGCGCGGTTCTCAGCCTCGGCACCAGTGGCACGTGGGGGGATCGCTCTCTGTGGTGGGGCCGTCCTGTGCCCTGCGGGGTGCTGAGCAGCCGCCCTGGTCTCTACTCCCTGGCAAAACTGTCCCCAGACACTGCCACAGTCATGTCCCCCGGGGGCCGCAGTCGTGCCCCGCTGAGAATCACCGGTACGTAACAACCATCCCGCGGATTTGCCGGGGTGTCGCTCTAGGATCTGACGAGGTTAACTGTATTCCAAAACCGTCCCATTCATGTTACAGAAGAGACTCATTTGTAACACTGGTGTTGTCAAGTGGGAAAAAAAAATGGTTCATGACCCAGAGGCTGCTCCTTTCTGTGTTGTATAAACCCTCCTTCTCGTTTCTGTAAGCGGGAGACTTCCAAGCTGCTCGGCTTGGCTCACAAGGCAGAGGTCTGCAGTTTAAGAATCTGTTTTTCCAAATACACAGGGGACCGGAGTCATAATCCTGAACCGGAGAACCCAGCCAGGAGGAAGCATCTTGTACTGCGCTGGCTCATGGCAGCGTGTCTTCCTAAAATTACGGTTTGCCTGGAATACATTTTCAGTTTACTCGTTAGGATTTTGTTGAACGTAACCCATGGGTTGGGAAGGAAAAGAGGTAAAAATGTAACCCTTGGGAGGGGAGACTTGGAGAGGAAGGAAGTGGGTGGTTCCGAGCATTCTAAGTTTGGGAGAGAAATTGGTCTAACATTTTTTTAAAATTCGAATTTTAATTACTCAGGAACAAATGGAGTCCGCCTACCACACGGCAGCCACGACTGATTCCAAGAACCCTGCTTGGGGCCGAGAAGCCAACACGCAGCAGAATCATGCACTCAGCGGGACCAAACGCAGACTGCCTGGCGTATCCAAGCGGCTGACTTTTCCTGAATACCCCACTCGTCTTTGGAGTGGAAGATTAGGAAATGAGAAAAACCCGAATCTCCAAACTGGCCGCACCTACACTTTTGAGAAAAGCGCCGTCAGGCTCTCCAAGCGCACTGGAGATCTAAACAGCCTTTCTGATCACAGGTCAAATAAGTATCTACAGTTAAAGCCATAAAGCCACAAAATAAGACCTCAGGGCATAACCCCACCCCGTTCCCATGCCAGTCCCTGAGCCTGCAGAGGGGTTCCCAGGTTAAGACTTCTGGCATTTTGGGGGCGCCTGGGTGGCTCAGTGGGTTAAAGCCTCTGCCTTCGGCTCAGGTCATGATCTCAGGGTCCTGGGATCGAGGCCCGCATCGGGCTCTCTGCTCAGCAGGGAGCCTGCTTCCTCCTCTCTCTCTGCCTGCCTCTCTGCCTACTTGTGATCTCTCTCTCTCTCTCTCTGTCAAATAAATAAATAAAATCTTAAAAAAAAAAAAAAGACTTCTGGCATTTTGTCTCTTCCTCCGCAGTCCCTAAACCCGAGAGATAGGAATTAGCGGCACCTCCATCTACTCTCCTCCACAGCCTGTGGATTTGCATTATTTAAATATATGGGAAGTGCCCATAATTGAGTAATCATTCCAGCATTTAGAGAATGCCAAACAATGAGCCATTTCTCCTTCAGACCCAATCCGGCCCACTTCCGGTTTCCTCGGCACACTGTGCAGAATTAGCCAATGTGTCATTTCCTAGAACACTTGATTGTTTATACAAGTAAGCAAAGCTCCTTTGGCAGTATTTATTTCTCTGAATTTGGACGCGCTGATTGTGGCCTTCATGGTACTCCCTTTTCTAGAAGCTTCTCAAGCATGGAATGTGACTAGATGCAATTTTGTAGCTTGTTTATTAAAATAAAGACGATCCTTTGGAAAGAGAAGTGGGGACAGAGGCGGAATCTAATGGAAAGAGTAAATATCTCCGAGCTCTGCGTTGGCTCGTCTGGCGTGCAAAGAGCGTGCTGGTTTTACTCCTTAACAAGCATTTTAAGGAAAATCTTCCATAAGCTATGCTTGAGTGCATTTTAACCGTTTCAGAAAAGGGATTTTCCAGAAGGTCCGAGCAGCAAACAAGCATCTGCCCCTCAATTACCCAGTGCCTAAGCGGATTTTTCCTGAGCTGTTTTTCCATCAGAAACCTTGGTGAGGGGTGCCTGGGTGGCTCAGTTGCTTAAGCAGCTGCCTTCGGCTCAGGTCATGATCTCAGGGTACTGGGATCAAGTCCCACATCAGGCTCCTTGCTCGGCGGGGAGCCTGCTTCTCCCTCTGCCTCTGCCTGCCACTCTGCCTGCTTGTGCACTCTCTCTGATAAATAAATAAGTAAAATCTTAAAAAAAAAGAAAAGAAACCTTGGTGAGAGGCTAGGTCATGGCAACGTTTGTCCTTTCCTTGTTGGTGAGGCTGTGGTTTTAATATAGAGGCAATAAAGAATGCGTAATTGTGCATTCAGCGCAGACCAAAGACTTGTCCGCTCCAGTGTCGGGCGTGTGCCTCTGTTTTTAGTCCCACACGGAAAGCCCCGCTTGACCGTAAGAAAGATGGGCCTTCTTCTCCCTGACGATTAGCCCACGCCTACCAGTCTCCCCAGTTCCTGGTGGGGCTGGGGAGTCAGGATTCCCTTCCTCCCCCGCTGCCTTCTCACCTGTCCCGACTCCCTGCGCGGGTCTTCAGGGGCCAGCGGAGGCAGCTGAGGGCAAACCTCACAAGTCAAAAAGGACTGTTGGTGCTGTGGACAGGCCTTGGAAGCCCCAAGTTCGGGTCTTTCCCTTAGTTAGCTCATTTGGGGAAGAGGAATGCAATAGGCCTGCTGCACGTCTTGAGTCAGAGAGGTCCGGGGACCCCGAGTGGGCACATGGAGGAAGCTTCTTCGGTGAGGGTCGCCCGTCTGTCTTCACGAGCACGCGGTGTCCCCCTTTTCCTGAGCTCTTCTCTAGCGACGTGCCCACAAAGTGAGGAATATCTGTAGATGTTGTCATGGTGGTCAAATGGTTTCTCTTTGCTAAGTGCTTGGAAGAGGGCAAGCACCTCGGAGTGTCTTGGGTCGGGCTCCCCGGAAGCAGTGCCCGAGGGGACCACTGTGGCCCAGTGCCAGGATTGGGGGGCTGGGGGGCGGCCAGGGCGGGGGAGAGCCCGCGGGGAGCTCTGGAGCGTGCTGGCCCCGACGCCGTCCCTCGACGGCGAGAGGCGGGGCTGTCCTGCTGGGGCATCGGTCCCTGGGGCTGGGGCGGGGAGGGGGCACACGCCTCTCAGACGTCTGTCAGCCAAGGGCGGGCCTCCACCCACGGCGAGCGCGCCGGCCACGGAGATCTGGGGGGGATGCCGCCGTGTGCACGAGAATCGGGTATTCGGGGCCAGCAGCTCCACGTGCCGAGGGGACAGGGCTCAGTACTGGGGAACCCGAAGCCCCGAGCCTCAGTTTCCGCATCCGCGGCGTCTTCCTTTGAGTCTCACGGGACCCCCTGCATCCTCGGTTTGGGGGTGGAACCCGGACCCCATCTGCAGACAAATCACAGCTGCAAGAGCCTCGTGGCGCGGGGGGCGCACAGAACCCCTCTTGTTCTCTGCAGCTCGGGGCTTGGACACGGCAGGTGTGCGCAAGACCTCCCCCCCTCGGAGGGAAAGGCTGGTCCCCGCTTGCCTCTCGGCACCTAACTAACCGGATGGGGCTCCCCCCACCCCCGCCTTACTCTTCACCTAATACTTTCTCCTCTTGCCTTTCCTTGTACGAGTCCTTTGATGTGTGCGTGTTCTTCTCTCTCCAGTAGAGGCTGGCTTCGCTCGAACACCCCGCAACCCCACGCACGGCAGATTTGAGTGGTGGCACCCAGATGTGTGACATTCTGGAAGGACAGGACGCCCGGGAGGGCGGGAACGCAGCTTCAGCCCCGCCGCGCTGGGTGGCAAAGTGACCGCGGGGCGGGTGGGGAGAGGGAGGAAAGGCAGTGGCGGCTCCCTTGGCAATAACTCATGCCAATCAGGAGGGAAGATGTCAGGGAAGAGAGACTTGGCATCTGGGCCTCCTCTGGAATGTGCAAGATCAGGAAGTATTTGCTTTTTTGTTCCTCTCCCTACCTTTCCCTGGGACATGTAATAATCCACCATGGTTCACTAAAAGGACTCTAGTGGTGGAATTTCTGGCATATAAGTTTTGGGTGGGGGCAGATACTTGGGGAGCAAGGAAGCTTCTGTGTTGTGGTGCGAGGAGGGGAGGAAAGACCTTCCTTAGGTATCTCCCAGTTAGCAGTCTCCGTGCCTTCACCGTCTTTAAAAAACGTTTCCCCCTCATAAAAGTAATGTTATCATTTTACAAACAATTTGGAGGGTAAATAATTTTTTTAAAAAACCATCTCACTGAAGGATTGCCAACTACTGTGAGCGGTTTGAAAGGGTTTCCTTTAGTCTCTTCTACGTATCCAGATTTGGATCACTGTTTGACTTTTTACTAGCTATTTTTATATCACCGTAACTGTTTTAAAACCTTCCTGATACTTTCCTGCATTTCCTGGCATTAAGTCTTGTGGCCAGGGAACTGGAGTACTAAGTAGCTGGGACACTTGGAGCAAGAGAGAACCCTGAAGTCGGACTTCAGTTTCCCTAGCTTGAGATGCGAGCGCAACATAAATTACCGTCGAGGTTCCGAGGTTTCGGAATTGACCTGGCTCCCTCCCCAGCAGTGGCCTACTTGGGTCTCTGCTCAAACTATCACATCTCCCAGTCTGGAAGGTGGAAGAGCTCAAGGCAGGGCAGGGGGCCTGGTCCAGAGCGGGGCCTCCGGGTCAGCCGTTCTGGGGCGCTCCTGGCAGGGAGCCAGCTCCACCCAAGACGACTGGCCACCGGTACCTCTTCCAGCCGCCCGAGCTCCCTCGGCCTCCCCTCCGGGGCTTTACCCCACTTCGCGGGACCGTCTCCGGCATTCGGGAGACCCAGGGCACAGTTCCCCCCCATCCCGAGTGGGCGGAGGGGAGGCCGCCCTCGGACCTCCAAGGCCTGGGAGCGGGTAAAGTGAGGGGCCCGCCCTCTCCCCCGGGAATTGTTTGGGTCCGGGGAGTCAGCCCGAGGCGGGCCGCGCCCGCAGCTCGGGTGGGGTGCCGTCCTCCCGGCCCTCCTTCCTCTCCGCGGTGGCCGGGGGGCGGACGGACGCGGCGGCGCCCATCCCGGCCCCCGCGCGGTTTCCCGGCGAGGCCGGAGGAGGGAGGTGATGGAATGGGAAGAGGGAGGAGCGCGCGGGGCGGGAGGGGT
>LNAC01000304.1:1954336-1973353 GCA_002007465.1 Ailurus styani | reverse complement strand
GGTGATGCTGTCCTGACGGTAGGCCCTCCTGCCGCCCCGGGACTTGTTTGTGAGGTAATGCACTTTGTGTGACTGGTCGACGGGCGGGTGCAGCCAAAGCAGCGGGGAACTCCGTGCAAATTCATGGTTTGGCTTCCCGGCCGCTCTCGGGCCTGTGCCCGGCTGCCCTTTGAAATGTTCAGGTCTGCAGGGACCCGGGTGTTTTTTCTGTGACGCGGGGAGCCCCCGAAACATTCTTGCCACGTGAGAATGAAGTGGTGCACAAATGTGCGGAGCACATGGAAACCCCCGTCTGCCTCTTCCCAGAGGGAACCTCCCGTAACCGCTCGCTGTGAGTCCTTCTAGTCCCTTCTCTAAGCTCTCCCTCAGCGCGTGGGCATAAAGCTGCACCTTTGTCTTCGAATGGGATCGTGCGATCAACTTGTTTTCCCCGTGACTTGACCCTTTCATTTAATGATGTGTCTAGGTCTCTTTCCACTGTCGGAGTACACAGATCTGCCCCCATTCTTCACAATGTCTTTTTACTGAGGTACATTTCACATAACAGAATTGCTCATTTTAAAAGCGAGCGGCTCCATGCCGTTTAGTGTGGTCACAGCGACGTGCACCCGCCCCCTCTGTCCAGTTCCAGAGCATTGCCTTCACCCCAGACGGAGACCCGTCCGCATGGAGCAGCCGCTCCCCGTCTCCCCGGCCCACGGCCCCAGGCTGCTTGCGCCCTGTCTGGCTTTGCCGGTTCTGGGCGTTCCATCTAAATGGAATCGTGCGATACGTGGCCTTTTGTGTGGGGCTTCTTTCCTCTAGCCTGATGGTTCTGAGGTTCATCCCCATTGTAGGGGTTTGGCTCTATGCTTCCGCTTTTGCTTTAACACGGAGACGTGCCCTCCCCTGACCCTAACCGAGGGCAGCGGGCTCCAAGAAAAATCAATTGACGGTCAAAAATAAATAAATAAATAAAAAGAGAGTTTAGCTTTTCGTTTGTTCCTTAACTTACCCTTCGATTTGTTACTTTGAAAAAGAGAGAAGTACAAACTCGTCCACATTCCTTTTTATCATTAGGGACGGGGAGCCACGTGTATACTAATGTGTAGTAAGACTTTAATGTATAGTAAGACTTTTTTTTTTTTAAAGATTTTATTTATTTATTTGACACAGAGAGAGAGAGATCACAAGTAGGCAGAGAGGCAGGCAGAGAGACAGGGAGAGGAGGAAGCAGGCTCCCTGCCGAGCAGAGAGCCCGATGCGGGCCTCGATCCCAGGACGCTGAGATCATGACCTGAGCCGAAAGCAGAGGCTTTAACCCACTGAGCCACCCAGGCGCCCTATAGTAAGACTTTTTAATAGTCGAGTTGCTACATCCGTGCCGGATGCCGTGGGGAATAACAAATGAACGTCCCCTACCCTTTTCCCCAAGGAGCTGAAAACAGCACCGGGGGAGCAGAGGAAACGTCTGGGGAGTAAGAAGTCAGTGCCCCGTGGTTACCAGTGTGCTGGCAGGTGGGTGGCAGTCCTCAGGCCCCGGCCCCAGCTTGGCTCCTGCCCTCTGCGCCACGCTGCCTTGCAAGGCCCCGAATGTCCCTGTGCCTAGATTTTCTCACACGGATGAGGAGGACAATGATGCTTGTTTTAGTTAGTCGATGAACCAAGATTTCAGTGTGAGTCGTTTCCCGCGCGCCGTGGCCGGCCCCAGGAGATCCTAGCACCGGGCTTGGCCACCAGTAACCCACAGGCTGAATCCAGCCAACTGCCCATGTTTGTCCAGCCTGCAGGAGAAGAGTGGGCTTTCCATTTTTTAAGTGGTTGAAGAAGAATAAAAAGAAGAGTAGTGGTTTGTGAAATTTATGGGAAATTCACATTTCGGTGTCCATGAATAAAGTTCTTTTGGAGCTTAGGTCCACATGCTGTGGCTGCTTTCGAGCTCGAACTGACTGCAAGGACAGGGTGGGGTTGCTGGGCAGAGACTATATGGCCCACCACGCTGAAAATATTACCGTCTGGCTCTTTACAGAAAATGTGTTCTGACCCCGGATCCTAGACTACAGGGTTCATCAAGGTAACCGTTGGTCAGTGGGCATGTAGGGGGGTGGGGCCCAGTGGAAGGTCTAACCAACTAGAGGAGAGGCGCTCAGAATCCTAAAAGCCAGTGGGCATGTTTTAGTCAAGGAACCCCTCCATAGAGACTTCTTCAAAGAAGGATGTTAGATCTGTCCTAAGACCACCAGGGCAAGTTAGATTAGATCATTTAAGTAATACGTAAATCAAGACTAAGAAGGCAGGAAAGTAACCACATTTAGAAATATTTTCATTAGGGGCACCTGGATGGCTCCGTCGGTTAAGCATCCGACTCTTTGTTTGGGCTCAGGTCATGATCTCAGGGCCGCGAGGCTGAGCCCCCGGTCAGGGAGCCCACTTAAGATTCTCTCTCCCTCTCCCTCTTAAAAAGAAATGAAAGAAAGATTTTCATTAAAAATATACATTTAATTCTGGGGATCCACTGCATTGTGATTATAGTTAACAGTACTACGTTGTATCCTCAGATTGCTAAGAGAGTAGATCTTAAATGTTGTCAGCACAAAAAGGAAATGGTAATTATGTAATGTGACAGAGGTGTTAGTTAATGCTATGGTGATAATCGTATTACAATATAAGTATCAAATCGTCATACTGTACACCTTAAACTTACACAGTGTTAAACGTCCATTGTATCTCAGGAGAGCTGGAGAGAATACACAGTTAAAAAGCTAAGGTTTAGGGGCGCATGGGTGGTTCAGTCGGTTAAGTGTCTGCCTTGGGCTCAAGTCATGATCCCAGGTCCTGGGATCGAGCCCCACACCCGTCTCCTTGCTCAGTGGGGAGCCTGCTTCTCCCTCTCCCTCTGCTCCCCCCTGCCCAGCTTGTGCTCTCTCTCTCTCTGTCAAATAAATAAATAAAATCTTAAAAAAAAAAAAAAGCTAAGGTTTAAAGGTACCAAAAGCTTTAATTCCTGGGAGAATTTGAGTAAGGGACTCATTCTTTTGTGCTCCTGGGTAATGGACCCCCCCAACCTGTACTTTATGAACTTCGGTGGGTTTTAAAGGCCCATTAAGGGAAGTGTGTGCACGCACATATGTGCCTGCTCAGAACATGCCGATGGAAAGGAGAAATCCAGCTGTTCCCTACCCCCCCCCTTCGCAGACCTCGGAGGTGCAGAAAAGACCCTCGGGGAGCACGTTATAGGGAGAGCCCTTCCTTAGCCTGTTCCTCGTCAGAGCAAACCGAGAGGCACTCAAACCCCAAACCACCATCGGATTCCAGGCAACACAACACACAGAAGGAAACTGGTATGATTCTGTTCATAGAGCATTCTTAAAATGATGTTAGAGAGACGGAGAACAGATGAGTGGTTGCCAAGGGTTAGGGATGGGGGGCAGGGGTAGATGTGGCTCTCAACGTCGCTCGAGGGAGTCTTGTAGTGGCGGGATATTTCTAGATCCTGACTGTGTTATGGAAGCTACATGTGGTAAGATGGCATGGAACTAGTACGGAACGCGGATGGCCGCTCACGCGCCCCGCGACGGCCGCACACACGCGGACCCGGAGGGAGCTGTGTGGCCAGGACCAGTGTCCATTACCTGGTCGGGCTTTGCGCCGTAGTTGTGTAGGATGTGACCCGAGGTCAAAGTGGGTGAGGGACACTCCCCATACATTTCTTGGCAACTTTTTGTGAATCTATGATTGTTTCAAAATAAAAAGTTAAAAAAAAAAAAAGGAAATCAGAATGAAGGGACCAAGAAGTTATTTATAGTTGTTTTTTTTTTTAATTTAAACCATTTCCTTTCCTTTAACTTTAGATTGTACTCTGCTTTTTCTACACAGTACTGAGCACGTTGTGGGTCCTCAGGAAGCGTTGAATGCAACTATGCATGGAGAAACACTTTTTACTTATTTGTGTATTTCTGCGTTTCACTTAGTTTTTCTCCTGTATTCTAGAGTTCTCAAGAGCGGTCCCCTCTGTCAGCCGTCAGAGCCCCCATTTGTTGGCGTGGCCACCCTTGCTTGACTCAGGGAATGTGACCCTCTCTGCAGCTCCTGGCGAAGTCCTGCTTGCTCAAAGCCAGTGGGTCTCAGCTAGGAGTGATCTTGTGTCCTTCCCCCCCCCACCCCCGGCAACTCCAGGCCCATTTGGCAAGGTCTGGAGACATTTCTGATGGTTGTAACTGGGGGCGGGGATGGGGTGCGACTGGCATTTAGGAGGTAGAGGCCAAGGATGCTGTGAAATGTCCTACGATGCATGGGACAGTCCCCACCACAACAGTGACTTGGCCCCAGCGAGCAGTAGTGTCTAAGGTCACTCTGAGCTTGTCCTAGAGCTGCGAGGCCTGCGGTTGGCTGGGGCAGGAGCACAGGCCCGGAGCTGTGCAGCGAGCACAGGGGGAGGTGTGAGAGCACAGGGGGAGGTGTGAGACGGGCAGAGCAGCCTACAAGGCCCTTTGTTCCTATGGACCCACAGGGAGGTAAGTCCGCCCCCTGCTGACTGACGTCCTGTCTCCACCCAAATCTGGAACTGGGCAGTTAGGTTTGCCCCAAAACCCCGGAGGGAGCTGGCTGGGAAGCCGAGGGGGGCAGAAGGGAGAGGCTGCATCCTTGGTAAGGTGGGCGGTGCCTGACTGAAGGTTCCAGAGGGACTTGCCTGCAGCACCTTTTCTTATATGAAATGTGAAGGGACAGCATCTGCTTCTCCTTCGAAGCTGGTTGAATTGGGGTTTCTGTTGTTTGCAACCTGTAGAGGTGTCATCACTCAGGTGCTACTAGCTCGCGGTGTTTGTAGCTTCCGCCGCTGACATTCTTACTGGGGGTGTAGGCCGCCCCTGGGCAGCTGCACCATCATTTATTAAATAGTCCTCTGTTTCTGACCGTTTGGATTGCGTCTTGATATTGATGATTATACATAAATACTATAATTATAGTGATGCTTATTATGTGCCGTTGCTTTCTCCGTAATGCTGTTTTGTCCATGTTTGCTTTAGGAGATCGTTACAGGCATGGGGATGAATGCAAACCAGTGGTTGGCTGGTTGGTTTTAATACACATCTATTTTGGAATGTTGTAGAAGTACAGAAAAGTTGCGAAGATAAGACCGTTTCCTCCATCGTTAACATCTTACATCACCACATAGTATCTTTGTCGACACTAAGAAGCTAGTTTTGTTCTCTTCCTAGAACTCCAGACATTATTTGGATTTCACCAGTTTTTCCACTGATGTCTTTTCTTCTCTTCCGGGAGTCTTTTAGAGCTGTTGCGTTGTTGGTATTTGTAGAGCTCAAGCCGAGTATTTGTAAGTTTCTCCTGTAGCTCTCGATTTTGTGGGTGTTCATTTGTCTTTTCGTGCATTTGACAGTCTCGTTAGAAGTGTTCTCAGGCTTCACTTTGTTTAGGGTAGTGATGTCCCATGGCCTTCGCTGAACAGTGATTTGTGGAGAACCTTCTATACTTTCTCCAGCTCTTCCCCACCTCACACCCATCCCAGCATTAAACTGTGGTGTGCAGTCACCAGATACAGTCCCCGAGTCCTGACTAGATTTCACATGGAAAGGGGAGGGATGGATGAACCTCGGAGCCGCAGAGACACACGGGACAACCTAACGTCCCCCAAAGGTAAGTCCATAGAGATGGGGAGCACACTAGTGGTTGCCTTGGGCCGGAGGTGGGAAAAGGGAGTGACGGCCAGTGGGTACCAGGGATGTTACTGAGGTGGTGAGGATGTTCTAAAACTGGATTATGTCTTGTACAACTTGGTAAATTTACAAAAAAGCATTGAATTTTACACATAAAAAGGGAGGATTTTATGGTGTGCAGATTATACCTCAATAAAATTGTTCTATTTACTTTTAAAAGATTTGTTCAGGGGCACCTGGGTGGCTTAGTCGGTTAAGTGTCTGCCTTCGGCTCCGATCATGATCAGGGTCCTGGGATCGAGGCCCGCATCAGGCTCCCTGCTCAGCAGGAAGCCTGCTTCCTCCTCTCTCTCTGCCTGCCTCTCTACCTACTTGTGATCTCTCTCTCTCTGTGTCAAATAAATAAATAAAATCTTTAAAAAAAAAAGATTTGTTCATTTATTTTAGAGAGAGAGTGCGTGCGTGAGCAGGGTGGGGGGAGGGAGAGAGAATCCCCAAGCAGACTCCCTGCTGAGTGTGGAGCCCGATGCAGGGCTCCATCCCAGACCCTGAGATCACAACCTGAGCCAAAATCAAGTGTCGGACGCTTACCCGACTGAGCCACTGAAGGGTGCCCCCTCAGTAAAAGTGTTTAAAAAAAGTCTTTCAAAGTGAACCTGTTTTTAACATTTAAGTGGTTACCTTGCTTTGGTGGTTGGACAGACCAGGCTGTGCAGATTGGACTTGGCAGCCTCTAACCGTGCAAAAGGCTTCTGGGCTCCTCAGAATGTCTATATGATATAATATTGTAAGTCAACTTTACTTCCATTAAGAATAAAAAAAGCTTGGGGCGCCTGGGTGGCTCAATGGGTTAAGCATCTGCCTTCAGCTCAGGTCATGATCTCAGGATCCTGGAATTGAGTCCCGTGTGGGGCTCTCTGCTCAGCGGGGAGCCTGCTTCTCCCTCTCCCTCTGCAGCTCCCCCTGCTTGTGCTCTCTCTCTCTCTGTCAAATAAAATCTTTAAAAACATAAAATTAAATTTAAAAAAGCTTGGGGCACCTGGGTGACTCAGTCGGTTAAGGGTCCACCTCTTGGTTTTGGCTCCGGTCCTGATCTCAGGCCGTGAGATCCAGCCCCTTGTCAGGCTCCACGCTGGGCATGGAGATGGCTTGAGATTTTCTCTCTCCCTCTGTCCCCCACTGTCTCTAAAAAAGTCGAAAATCAGGGCGCCTGGGTGGCTCAGTGGGTTAAAGCCTCTGCCTTCGGCTCAGGTCATGATCTCAGGGTGCTGGGATCGAGGCCCATATCGGGCTCTCTGCTCAGCAGGGAGCCTGCTTCCCCCTCTCTCTCTGCCTGCCTCTCTGTCTACTTGTGATCTCTCTCTCTGTGTGTCAAATAAATAAATAAAATTTTAAAAAAATCGAAAGTCAAAAATAAAAATAGCTTTATAAAATATTGGTGTAGTCACCGGGTCCACTTACCAGGAAGCCACATGTTAGCATTGTCCAGGAGTTTTGCCCCCTGTAAGGGGAGAATGCAATCATGAACCACCTTGTAACCATTACTAGATGAATGAGATCGGTGGTTTTCATGAAGGCAGCTGCCTCTTTCATTCAGAGGAGTTTATCTCTGGGACGACTCACTAGCACTGCTGTTTGTTTTAGAATAGGTGATATGATGCCTGATCACGTGGCAGTGTTTGGAGTAAAATGAAGTTTGTGGCTAAAGGACCAATTGATACTTGGGTCTTTAAATATCAACATTCTTACCTTTCACACATTTTTGGCAGAACCTCTTAAAATGGTAGGACATGCTTTTCGTTTCTTAGATATTTAAACTGTGACATTTTCTTGGTAGGGTTCGGATGGGTGAACAGGGGCATTGGTATGTCCCGGAATGTACTGCTAACCGTAGGGACCGCCCAGGTGTGGTAGCCCCAGCTTTAGCCATAGACGGTCTTGAGTCTGACTCCTGGCTCTGCCACTGGATGTGTGCCCTAAGGCAGTACTTGGGCTCTCTGAGCCTCAGTTTCCTCTTCCATAAAATGGGGGCACTTAGATCAGTGTCCAGTGCATAACAGACACGTTTTACTTGTTTTTGTGATCACATCAAATAGTCATTCCGCGTTGTGAGTCTTTGGTGTCTTTTTTCTTTTGCCTGTCGCTTTCCTCCCTCCGCCATATCTGTTCTTCCTCCTGCTTGGGGCTGTTCTTTGCATTCCCTTTGGTTTTGAGGCTGGGTAAGTGAAGTTGCTGGAGACGAAATGTTACTAGAGAGAATGAACAAATCAGAGCAGAGCCATCAAACTCTTTTGGTAGAGGACTCGAGAAAAAATAGCTTAGGCTTTACAGGCCACGGGATCTCTGTTGCCACCCCTCAGCTTTGCTGTTGTCGCCCCAAAGCAGCCAGAGACAACCCCGAAATGTGGATGGGCCTGGCTGTGCTTCAGTAAAGCTTTATGTATAAAGATAGGAAGCAGGGCGGATTTGGCTCACGGGCCCTATTCGGCCAATCCGAGAATGACGTCATGCTTGTTTGTGTACCATGTTTACACCCCAAAGCTTTTGCATGTTTAACTTTCGTTACGGTCAGGCTAGCTTAAGATACAAATCTGAAAATACCCCAGAAACGTACGGAATTATTCATTTCCAGGTTTTGGTATCATCTGGTTCTGGAGCTTGGTGTTTGTAGCACTCAGTGATGTTGGAGACTCTGAAAGAATTCACATCATATGATTAGGCCTCGCTCTGTAGTTAATGTTGGATAGTTAATATTGGACAGGTATTAAGAATAGGAGAAGTTGGCTCAAGGTCAAGATGTCCAGCGACATCTTCTCAGCAACCTTCTCCAATATCTACAAGACAGGTTTCGTGTGTGTATTAATAGCTTTTGGCTGTACCTTGAATGGATGAACTTACTTTTCGGATGAAATTAAGTTTACCCAAATCACTGTGCTGTCTGGGGCGTGGAATGAGCACGGTCCACATCCATCCCGGCGCCTCGGGAAAGTTCTCGCTCTTGCGGGGCTCACATGCCTGCGGGGGGAGACGGGAAAGGGGGTGGTGAAACGGGGTTAGACGGAAGCCGTGAAAAATGGTTCACAGTCGGGCACCTGGGTGGCTCAGTTGGTTAAGCAACTGCCTTCGGCTCAGGTCATGATCCCAGAGTCCTGGGATCGAGTCCCGCATCGGGCTCCCAGCTCCGTGGGGGGTCTGCTTCTCCCCTCCCGCGCTCTCGCTTGCTTGCTCTCTCTCTCAAATAAATAAATGAAATCTTAAAACGAAGCGAAAAAACAGGCGGTATTTTCTTAGCAGCACGTGGCCAAAGGTGTGAAAGATATTCCGCCCGTGGATTCACCAGTTCCACTAAAAGAAGCGGCGTCGGCCGGGGGCGGCTTTGCCGTCTGGCGGGCGTGTGGCAGTGTGCGGGGACAGGTGCGGTGGCGCCCGCCCCACGGCGCCTGCCCCGGCCTGTGTGTGTCAGCCGCGCCGGGCTGGGCACCTGGCCTGGGGGGCCCTGACGAACCCTCCTGGGACAGCCCTTGTCCCCGCGGGCCTCACACTGCGCGGGCAGCAGGTGGCGGTAACCGACCCCATCGGCGCTCACGCCGGGCAAGGTGGCCTCCCGCTCCAGGCGCCCCGTGGCGTGATGCCCTGAGTGATGCCACAGGTGATGCCGCAGGTGATGCCGCAGGTGAGGAGGGAGCCGAGGGGCCTGGGGGCTGAGGCCCAGGGACGGGGAAAGTGGTCGGGGCCAGGCGGCTCCTGCCGGCTTTGCGGCACACGGAGGCGGGCCATCGCGGGGACTCTGGCGGGGCCTCCGAGCAGGTCGGGGGGCCTTCTGCTGGGGAGATGTGCCGTGCGATCGGGGCCTCTGACTGCCGCGGGGGCGCTGAGAGGGAGGGAGCCGAAGCACGAGGAGGACCGGGCGGGAGACCCGGGCCGCGTTGCCAGTGGCCCGCCTGATTCACCCCTGCCCTTGGGGCCCTCCCGCAGAGCCCTGGCGGGCTTGGAGAGGCAGGGCTCGGCCAGAGGGGAGAGCGCGGCCGTCACGTTTGGATCGGCACAAAGGAGCTGGGCCTCTTGCCTGTGCCGGTCCTGGGCTTTGCTCCTGGCGGCTACGAGGGATTCCGCGGAACAGGAACTGTTGTGCAGCGGGTGCATTTTGTTCTTGTTTCGGCAGTTGGGCTGTGTGTGGGCTTAAAGAGTATGTCTTTAGAGAAGGTTTGTCTATGCTTTGGGAATGCCCATATCATGTTACAAATTCTTGTGTTTAGAACCGGACATTTTATTATTACTTAAAAAAACAAGTGGCGGGTAGTTGCTTGCTAAGGGTTGGATGGTTTGGGATCTGTGATGATGTGGCACGAGCCCGTGGTGGCCAGCTCTGCAGAGGTTTTTCCCCCGTCGTGACTTCAGAAGCACCGTGGCACCCTTTGTTTGCCATACGTAGGCTGCTTCAGAAGGCATCGCAGGTGGATTTTTCTGTGATTGATCTGGCCCAGGTTAACCCAAGATTGTCATCTCCTTCGTCGCAGTATTAAAAGCCGAGACATCAGAAACCAAACCCTCTCTCCTCCAGTATCATAAACCTCCCAAATGTCACCATGCAGATGGCATATTGACAAAAATGTCGAGGATTACCAAGAATAGCTTCTTGCATTCACATGTGTATCTAGGGGAGAAGGACAGAGCAGCATTTCCATTTTAAGTGCCGCCTCAGTGGCCAGAACCAATAATTCCCCTCCAAGCCACTTTTGACATTCAGCTCTACCCTGGAGCTTTCGACATACTTACTTTCAACTTTTAAATATGGACTTGTGTACTTATTATGCCTTGAAAATTAGGAGTGTTTTTCTTATGCCATGTATCACCCAGGTCCTTTAGAAATATAAACCACTCTAAAGTTTGATATAAACATGTAACAAATAAAACACACATTTTCCCTGAGTCATTGTCTGCATCTCAGTCTGAAATCTAGTGCCAGCCCAATAAATATCTGGGATCTGAAGTCCGTCTTTCCTTCAGATGGGCTGATTTTTATCTTGTGTCAAGTGGAGAAACCTGTCACTTTCTTGCCGTCTGTTTTGGGGTGCTTGGTAGCCACTTTTTCATTGGTTGGAGTGGCTGTCATCCGTTTTTTGCACCAGTGAAAATAACAACCTGGCATGCCACTTTGGGGACAAAGGCTGTTTTTGTCATTTTCAGGGTGATAAAACCATGTGGATTAATCCCAGCCAGGCGGTGGGGAAAGGAGCAAGAGCTAAGCTACTGCTTCTCTCTCCCTGAGCTTCGAGATCAGTTCCTGGAACCCTCTCCAAACTCATAGTAGTTCAAAGATGACTTGGATCACCCAGCAGCTAGTCAGTGTTGCCGGCGAGCTCTTCATTGGTTGTGCCTCCGAGTCTTTCCACTTTTTCCCCTGCGGTCTTTTTTTTTTTTTTTTAAGGTTTTATCTATCTATCTATCTATCTATCTATCTATCTATCTATCTATCTATCTGAGAGAGAGTGAGTGAGTAGGGGAAGGAGCAGAGAGAGAGGAACAAGCAGACTCTGCACTGAGCTCGGAGCCTGACATGGGGCTCGATCCTGTGACCCTGCGATCACGACCTAAGCTGAAATCAAGTCAGCCGCTTAACCGACTGAGCCACCCAGACGCCTCTCCCTCAGTCTCCCTCAGGCAGACGCTTCACTGGTTTGGTTGCTTTACCTCTCCATCCAGAGTTAAAGAAGGTGCTTTGGCATATTCCAAACTACGAAAATAAATAAAAATCGGAAATTTTCCATGAAGCCAACCAATGACATAATGGTACCACAGGCATACGAGTTACTGGAATTGGTTTTGTGAAGCAGTTGGCCGGTCATGTTTTCATGTTTGCAAAGCTGGGAGGTGTAAGAGGTGGTTGGGGTTTTTTTCCTCACCAAAAAGGTAGCCCTACAGTAAAGTTGATACGTTCTTATACTAATTAATGGGTTTCAAAGAAACTGAAGTTCTTTTTTCCTCCTGTGCAGGTGAAGGTGAAACAGAAGTGTGACCTTCAGGCCATCGCTCTTTTGATAATTAGGTCTTATACTTGCTAGAAAGATACGATCAAAGTCGGAAGTCTCCAAAGAAAAGAAAAGAAAGTGCTGGAGAAAGTGTCCATTGCAGTGCAGTTTGTTTATAAAAGAGCAAAGGAATACTACGTGCAGCAGTCCCCGCTAGTGGGACTGTGTAATGGAACAGTGTCCCACCCTCTCTGATCAGTATTAGTAAAACGAGATTTCCGAGCTACCTGCAGCGCACAGGACTGGAGCGGCCTAGGCTTGAAGCCGCAGCCATATTTCTGTTTCCAGGCGGCTCCTCAGCTTCCCTCCGGAATCTCAGCCTGCCTGTTGCCATCGACAGTCAAGGGGCCCCGTCCGTGTCTGCCTGGCGCCCTCTCCAGCCATGGATGGTTAGCCGGCTCGGGGTGAGAGCAGTCTGTCCTTCGTGGGGCTGGCCCGGGCCGCAGCTTGGCTTTCACCCACCCCCTCGGGTCCCGGTTGCTTCCCAGGAGAGCCGCTAACATGTGCCTTTGTTTCGTGTTCGCAATGAGCACACCACACTCGGTGCTTACTGAGGACACCCCTCCAGTTTGCGTTCATCTGCGCAGACTAGCCTCTGGGTCCCTCCGATCGCTCTGGGGGCGTGATTTTCTGTCCACACGCTGTCCTGGTTATGTTGCTCTCGAGTGCCTCGTAGCTGTGATTTGGGGATCGCTTTGTATTTCTGAGTGTTACATACCTCTTTATATTTTAAAAAATGCACTGATTTTTTTTTTTCCAGAGGGAGGGAAGACAGCATGTCATACTCGTTACCCGTGATGAGTGTAGCGTCAGGTGAAACCCTGTGGTCTTGGCCACAGGAATGCTCTCATTTCCGTGTGAATTTAGAGATGTACATATATACATATCCAGTGTCTGAACCTGGTGCTTTTCAATCCTAGATGCCAGATTTACCTGGGGAGCTATATATTTGTGTGTATTTGCATTTACACGCGCACACACGCACACACACACACACACGCGCGCCCCACCTTAGGAGATTCTGATCAGCAGGGCCCAGGAAGCCCCATTACCCATATTTCTCCTGTTTTGAAAGACCGAGGTAAAATTGACATGACATGAAATTAACCACGAACCATTTTAAATGGTTAAGTCTGTGGCATTCAGTACATTCACAGTGTTGTGCAACCTCTATCTCTGTCTAGTTCCAGGATATTTTCACCACCAGAAAGAAAGCCTTGTACCTGTTAAGCAGTCACTCCCCATTCCTCCCTCCTTTTAGCCCCAGGCTGCTTTCTGTCTCTCTCGTTTGTCAGTTCTGGCCATTTCGTAAAAACGGGATCACGGAATATATGGTCTTTTGTGTCCAGCGTGAGGTTTTCAAGGTTCATGCGTGTTGTAGCCCGTGGGGGGGGCTTCGTTCCTTTTTATGGCTGCTGCATAGTGCATATACCATTCCAGTGTATGGAAGGAGCACATTACCCCTTCATTCGATGATGCACATTTGGGTTGTGTCCACCTTTTGGCTGCTGTGAACACGCACTATAAATATTTGTTGAATGCCTGCTTTCAGTAGTGTTGACGTACCTGGGGTGGGATTCGCTGGCTCATGTGGTAATTCTGTTTAACCCTTTGAGGGGCCACAGAACCACTTTCCATTCGTCCTAGCAACGTAGGGGGCTCTGCTTTCTCCACATCCACGTCAGTTCTTGTTGTTTCTGTTTTTTGTTTGCTTTTTAAAAAATGGCCATCCTAGTGGGGGTGCAGTGGTGTCTATTGTGGGTTTTTTTTTTAAGATTTTATTTATTTATTTGACAGAGAGACAGCATAAGCAGGGGGAGCGGCAGGCAGAGAGAGGGGGAGAAGCAGATTCCTCTTGCGGAGCAGAGAGCCTGATGCGGGGCTCGATTTCAGGACCCCGGGATCATGGCCTGAGCCGAAGGCAGAGGCTTAAGCGACGGAGCCACCCAGGTGCCCCTAGTGTGATTTTGATGCTCATTTACCTGATGATTAATGACAGCATCTTTTCACGTGCTTGTCGGACGTTTGTATACCTTGGAGACCTATCTATTCAAGCCTCTTGCCTGTTTTTACATTGGGCTAGTTGCCTTTTTGTCATTAAATTTGACAGTTTGCTTCTATATTCTGGATACTGGACGCTTATCAGACATGATGATTTGCAGCTGGTGTCCGTTTTTGACCAGCTCTGGTGGGTGTGAGTAGCAGCCAGGCTCTGGACCAGTGATTCCTTTTTTTTTAATAAAGATTTTATTTTATTTATTTGACAGTGAGAGGCGCAGTGAGAGAGGGAACACAAGCAGGGGGAGTGGGAGAGGGAGAAGCAGGCTCTCTGCCGAGCAGGGAGCCCGATGTGGGGCTCGATCCCAGGACCCCAGCATCGTGACCTGAGCCGAAGGCAGACGCTTAACTGACTGAGCCCCTCAGGCGCCCCTAAGACGTCGTTTTAATCATGTTAATGTGGAATGTTGTTTTCCACTCTAAAGAAATACATTATCAGCCTGTTTCCCCCCTACCTTGTGTACCCTTAATTCCAAAGGATGGCTGGAGGCTTGGCTCAAAACCGAAAAGGTGTGATGATTCTGGGCCAGTTGGTGGAACTTTCTAGTGAAAGTTTCCTTTCTGATAGATCTGCTAGGGAGCTGGGCGTGGGTGGAGAGGGCGGGATTCCCAGGGCTCTGCTTCATAGGAATCTCGTAAGAGAAGATACCTGCCGCTGATCTGGCAGTGTGTCCTGCGACACCCTTTATCACCCTGGGGGGCCCTTTGCGTTCCTGGGTTCACAGGAGCCGAGCGCCCCCCGTGTTGCGTGGCCGTGGTTCTCCCTTCCCGCACGGTCCGCTCCTCCCGGGTCTCTAGCTCATCTGCAATGACTTCCTTCCCTACAAGCTTTGGGAACCACACAGGGACTCCTAAGGATACGATTTCGATGGGTGGGAAAGGAAAAGAGAAAGACTGCCTCAAAGAGATGCAGTGCCACGGAACTGCCTGTGTTTTATTAAATTCCAGGTTAGGGCGCAAGGTGGTTTTCCTGGGCAGGTTTTATAGGATCTGTACGCGCCGCGGCACGTTCAGCCTCGGAGGACCACGGCCGCGCGGTCTGTTTTGAGTAATCGCCTGGTCAGCCATCCGTCGCCTGCCCGTTAGCACGTGCTCTGTGTGGCCGTGTTACGCATCAGCGACTGTTAGAACTGCCAGCTCCCCGCGGGGAGAGGAGAAGCTGGCCCCGGGGCAGGCGGTGCATTTCACCGCAGCCTGTCCCCGTGACCGTGGGTCGCCCCTGTATTTGGTTGGCGCTTTCTTTTCCTTCCTTTTTGCCAGACCGCCTGCCGCCTGGGGCTTGGCCTCGTGTTTCCCGCACTTTCCCCGCAGCCTGCAAGGGTGGCAGTGCCGTCCTCTGGGCGCGCGAGTAGATAATTCTTTGATTACAGTTGGAGAGGTAGTTTAAGTGTTCCAAGTGGAATTTTCAGTTGGAGAAGCAGATGCTTGTGCAGATCACTGATCACTCGCTCCCCGGAGAGGCTTCCCGACCCTGCTGGCGTCCCGTCTTCCCTGTCCGTGGAGACGCCACACACGCAGGAGGCAGAGGGCTTGCCTGCCTTTGAGCTTCACTTGTACGGAGGTCTCAGCCCAGACTTCCCGTCCCGGTGAGCTGAAGAGCATTTGAAAGCTGTGGTTCCTCGCGCTCTGCCGCAAGGCAGCGAAGTCCAACTTCTTGGGTAA
This sequence comes from Ailurus styani, assembly GCA_002007465.1. NCBI lineage: Eukaryota > Metazoa > Chordata > Mammalia > Carnivora > Ailuridae > Ailurus > Ailurus styani. Next base: position 1,957,950 of record LNAC01000304.1, on the reverse strand, counting down.
ATCCAAATGTCCCCGATGATTCCAGCGGCAGCCAGGGTGCAAGCCCGCTTTCTCACGGGCTCCCTCTTGTTCACAGTTGCAAAGGAGCATTCGTTGGTGACTTCAACCCCTCTATGAAGCTTGGGCCGATAAGCCTTGATCTTGGAAACCAGAAACCCTGAGATCCGTAAAAGGGAAAGAAAGGCAGAATAGCTACTGATGCTATTCTCTTATTGTTTTGGAGCAGTCAGAGGGGATAAGGATTTGATGTTCTGCCGACCGTCAAAATAATTGATGTTCGTGTTAAATCGCTTCCTCCTCGAAGTTTCCGGAGCACTCTGTCCCATCGAGGGGTTTTGTTGGGTTGTGGCTGTCTGTTATTTATTTGCTCCCGGCTGAGATGAAGTCCTTGAGGAAGCTCCTGGCACCCAGCATCTCAAATAGCTTTCCTGCAGTGAATATCTAGACAAATGAATACCCTTCCCGGTGTCCTAGGGTATGGGGTCCCCACGCTCTCTCATCCTTAGCCAAGGTTACGTGCCTGAGACGGTGAGCATCGTTGCTAGCAAGCTTTGCGCCTGCGTTTAAATGTTGGCAGCTCGAGGGGGTTTTGGTACAACACTCTGGCGGCCAGCGCTGCGAACCAGACAGAACATGTCTGCAGGCCCAGTTGGCTGCTGGCGGCCTTGGAGTCGTGCGTGCCCTGCTCTCGCCCCCTGGCTTGTCCTCGTCCTAGGCTCCATCCCAGGGCTCCTGAAACTAGGTCCTGAGCCGAAATCAAGAGTTGACACTTAACCGACTGAGCCACTCAGGCACCCCTATTATAATGTTATCATATACATATATAATGTTATTAAACACAGTTTAAAATTACCCCAGGCTGGGGCGCCTGGGTGGCTCAGTGAGTTAAAGCCTCTGCCTTCGGCTCAGGTCATGATCTCAGGGTCCTGGAATCGAGCCCCATGTCGGGCTCTCTGCTCAGCAGGGAGCCTGTTTCCTCCTCTCTCTCTGCCTGCCTCTCTCTGCCTACTTGTGATCGCTCTCTCTCTGTCAAATAAATAAATAAAATCTTAAAAAAAAATAATTACCCCAGGTAGGCCTCACAAGGACAGGAATTCCGTGTTGGTGTTTGCTTCCGCCATCCACAGCAACTAAGCAAAGTCTGGCATGTTGTAGGTACTCCATGAATAACTCTTGAATGATTGTTTGTGTGCAGTAATTTATTCGGTCCTGTCCTTATCGTTGGCCATTTGGCTTGTTTCTTTTTTTCCTGTGACTGTACACAGTACGGCAATGCACCTCTTTATACATTAAACTCTTTACACGTTTTAGGTAATTTTCCTAGGTGCTGCCGTTGACATGCTGGGCTGGGTCAGTCTCTGTGGTGGGGGCTGTCCAGTACACCGGGGGACGTTTGGCGGCGTCCCTGACCTCTGCCCAGTCCCTGCCAGGAGAACCTCTCCACAGCTGTGACAGCCTAGAACGTTCGCAAACACTGCCAGGGGTCCCTGGGAGGCAGAATGGCTCCTGGTTGAGAGCCACTCTGCTAGTGGGCTGAGCAAACCAAAGAGTGTCAACGGATTTTAAGATTTTGAACCTTAAAATATATGCTGCTTGGAAAAAAAAATATTTCAGCAAACTGTTGTTGGCCGCCGCTCTCTCCTCCCCTGCTTTACCCAGTCTTCTTCCCCCGAGACAGCAGTGTCTTCCCATTGCCCTTTGACCGGAGCAGTGCTGGCTGCTAGAAAGGTCCGTGAAGCGGTCAGCGTCTGCCCTGTCCGGGATCGCAGCCACTAGCCACGTGTGGTTCTGGAGTCCTTGAGATGTGGCTGCTACAACTGAAGGATGCAGTTTTAATTTTATTTCAGTTTAATTAATTTCATACTACGTAGCCACTTGCGGCTAGCGGCCGCCGCAGTGGGCAGCGCGGGAAAGCCTCTCTCTGGCACCCCCAGATAACCCACCCCTTCGCAAAGTGGCCCGGCTGAAAAGCAAATCAATAACAGGTTTTGAGGCGACTTCTCTGTGGTCGGTGTGTGGTTACCGTTGAGTTCGGCTCCTTCTTCCCTTACGTTCCAGCCTCCTGGTTAGGAAAGCAATCTAAAGAAATAAAGCCTGATTAAGATAAGAAGGAACTGGGCTGCCCTCTGGCCTCCTAAACCTGCCTGGAATGTGTTTGCCTCTAAATCCTGATGGACCTGGTTTGGGAATTCTGGCTTAGAGTGCCCCTTAACTCATGCTCTTTACTTCCTCCTTTTCAAGATCTTCCCTCCCCACTGGCCTGTATAGATGAGTTCTTCGTCTGTCCACCCCTCCCTTTCTTCCGCCATCCGTCCCTCTGTCCCTCCGTCCACTCCTCTGTCCCTCCACCCCCATCCATCCTTTTGTTCATGCTTTTTCATGCCTCCGTTTCTCTGTCTACGCATCTGTCCATTTTTCCATCCATCCATCCATGCTTCCATTGACCACCATCCAGCTATTTGTCCATCTCTCCGTCCCTTCCTCCATCTCTTTATCCGTCCTGCGTTCCATCCCTCTGGCTTTCCCTCTCTCCCTTCATCCGTCTGAGCACAGTGTGCTCCTGCTATGGGGCCGGGGTCTGGGCTAGGTACTAGGAAGGCAAGACTGCTCTGGTCCTTGACTTTGTGGTGTACACAGACTAATGGGAGCATCTGAAGACACTTGTCCTTCCGCAAAGATTCAGAACAGAGCAGAGTTGGGACCAAGATTGCCCGGGCTTGTGGCGAGGTCACCTCGCCAGGGAAAGCGGGCTACGGATGTTCAGAGTGGGAAGATGAGCTAAGGTCATTTCAGGGTTTAGATCACTGGGCTGGTTTCGGGGAGGAACTAACTCCAACCGAGCGCTCCCAGCTGGGGGGCTTCGCCCAGGGCTCCCTGGGCCGGCCCGCGTGTCCCCACGCTGGTGCCCGTGGACACGAAGGGTCTTCCAGAGGTGCTAGGGTGCAAAGGTTTTGGCCAGGGTGCCAGGGGCCCGCGAGGAAGGGGCGCTGGAGCTGGCGAGCTTGGGGTGATGTGCCCTGGCTCGGGTCTGAGTGGTGTCGCATTTCAAGTAGTTGTCACACCGCGACGTATTTACTGTGTGCTTCCCGGTGGGAAACTTGAGCTTCTGTTCTGTGCTGATGGAGAAATTGGGGCTCACTCTGAAGCCACTTCATGGTTGCTCGCAGGGCTGCTCTGAGCACTTTTTTTTAAAAAACCATTCTTGCAACTCGACATTGAGCAAAACGACAGATTGCTGACCGCAGCGCCTGCTGTTTTGGGGGTAGCTTCCTACGGTGCAGGGGTATGGGCCGTCCTGACCCCAGCCCCCTCAGTCACCCCGCGCCTGGGGCCCCGGCTCGGGGCGCTGTGCTCTCGGGGCAGCGGCGACCTGTTCCCGCCTCTTTGGAGAGTCGCAGGGGGGCCCGGCCTTGTCGAAAGCTTCCCACCGCTAACGAATGACCCCTTGGATGCAGGTGCGCCGAAGACCTCTAACGCAGCACCTTCCGAAGTGACTTGCGAGGGAGCCCTGCAGGTCACGGAGCGAAGCGAGGCGGTGGCCGGGTAGGCGGACTTACTGACCCTGGAGCGCAGGGCCCCCACGGGCATGCCCACCTCCCCTGGCCACGGCCACG
>LNAC01000304.1:1938153-1954314 GCA_002007465.1 Ailurus styani | reverse complement strand
CGGGGCCCCACGCCCCTCCGATCCCTCCACCTGCAGTCCCCTTTCTCTGCAGCCCGAGACATCTTTCCAGACAGCCGATCTGACGGTGGCCTGGTGGCCTGCTCCGCCCCTGCTGGCTTCCCAGGGCCTGCAGTCTGCAGCCCTGCTCTTCCTGCGAGGCTTCCTCTTGCCACACCCGCCCTCGTGACACCTGCCAGGGGGCCAGGGCCTGCGTGGCTCTGGCAGCCTCCGGTGCCCTCCCCTGGTAGGTCAGGAGCAGCCTTGGGTGCTCCTGTCTCGGGCCTTGAACGTACCGCTGCTGGGGAACCCGGCCCTCCCCCCTGGGAGCTGCGCTGTCTGCCTGGTGCCTCTTCCCCTGGGCGGGGAGCCTTGGGAACAGAGATCCTGAAACTGGACGGCCCGGACCGGCAGCATTTTGCATACGTCTGAGGGCAGCGTGTTGGGTGTCTGTGTAGGCGCATTTTTCTAGGGAGGAGATCAGTGGCTTATCTCAGATTCCCAAGGAGCTCCGAGACCTGCAAGACCTGCCGTCCCTGAGAACTTAACTGTTCCCGCACCCGCTCCTGGCCCGTGTTTCTCCGCAGGAGCGCGATGGATGGCGGGATGTCTTCCCCGTTCAGGCATTTCCCCCTTGGCTTCTGCCCGTGGATTCAGTCGGTGATATGCGCAAAGATGCATCTGGGAAAGGAATGGAATTCTCATGCCGAAAAGAAAACAGATTGCAGAAAAGTCGGCTGTTTTGGTGGGGGGAGAGGTGATCAGTGCAAGAAAGAACGCGCGATAAAATCCTCTTACTCTTCAAAGCCTGGCGCAGGACCTTTGCAACCTGGAACCATCCAAAGGGGTGAGCTTGATCTGGGTGCTATTTGCAAAGCTGAAATTGAGATCGCAGAGCCCAGAGGACTGTGACGTCACGGCTGTGTGCTGCTTGTCTGCACTGATGGCCAGGACCCTCCCTGGTCGCCTCCCCCTGTGATGCCATTTCCAGAGAATGTTATTGTTGGGTCTCCCTGCTCTCCTCGGCCTGTGAGGTTTTCCTCTCCTCTTCCAGTTGAATTTACTTCTTCCGTCAATTGTTACTATTTCTTTCTTTTTTTTTTCCCCCAAATCCTTCCTTAAAAGCTCCCCTTTTGATTTTTAAATAGCCCTTCCTGTCAGTTGTATTTGGTGCTAAGAGTCAGGCTTCTGTAACACTACATTTTATTTTTAAGGGAGTAAGTTCCCTCCTCTAGCCTTTTGTCCATATTAAAAATAAGGTGGTCATTCACTTCATAACTGTACTGCCATCAGAGTCATCACCACTGGAAGATTGTCAGGAGAGTAGGGAGATAAGAATTATTTCACAGTGGACTGTGGTGCATACATGCATACAGACGCACCTTGGGCTGGGTTCCAGAACACCGCAGTGAAGCGAGTGTCGCTAATAACGTGAGCCGCATGAGCTTCTTGGTTTCTCTGTGCATATAGAAGTTATATTCACACTATCCTGTAGTCTCTTAAGTGTGCAGTAGTGTGAGGTCTAAAAAACAGTGTGCATACCTTGGTTATAACATACTTTATTGCTAAAAAATGCTAGGCATTGTCTGAGCCTTCAGTGAGCTGTGATCACGGATCACAGATCACGGTAACAAATATAATAATGAAAGAGATGGAAATAACTGCGAGAATTACCAAAATGTGACAGAGGCGTGAAGTGAGCAAACACTGTTGGAAAAAAGGTGCCGACAGACTTATTCTATGCAGGGTTGCCGCAAACCTTCAATTTGTAAAAAACACAGTGTTCGCAAAGTGCGGTAAAAGGAGGTATACCTGTCTTCTGACGGCATCTTTCTTTCTAGCGTTTTCTCCCAGAATGGTAGTTGCTGCCTGATCGGCTCTTGGAGCCCTTTCTTTTTTGCTTGGATTCCCTCCCGAGCCCAGTGGGCGTTCAGGGAGCCAGCTGGTGACCCGCAAGGGCTTCTCCCCAGTGCCGGGACCGGTCTGGTCACGTCTTAGGCGCACATCCCTGAGCTCAGAGTCCTCCTAGGTGAAGTGGGGGTGATGATAATGGACTCATCTCTTAAAATTGTGCTGATTAAAGGAAGTTCTGCCTGCGTGGCCAGAGCGCCAGGTGGGTGGGCCCCGGGGCTGGTGCGTGTGGCTGCACACTTTCAGTTGCGTCTTGCACACGTTCGAGGAGGTAGGCGGTCGCCCTACCTGCGAAGGGCTTAATGTACGACGGGCTTCACTCACCTCCAGGTGTGTCCCTGACCATTGCCTTTCCAAGCAGTGCCGACTGCCACAGAAAGGAAGGACACTGTACCACGCGTGCAGCTGGAAGAAAATTTCCTAACATAGCACGTACCATACCCCGCCACGAGATGTGATGTGCTCTCCTCTTTTCCTCTTAAACTAAAACACCGCTTGGGACCTACTCAGTGCATTTCACCACTCACTAATGGGTTGTGACTATAGCATGAGTGCCCGATCCGGAGTAATGTGACGAATGCATGCAGAGGGGTGGAAATGATTAGTTTAGAGACAGTGTCAGCATGTGTCCAGCCATTTGGAGGGCGTTCTGGGACACTGATGAGCTATAACTTGGAACCCATGGATCAGAATCGCCAGATGCCCGTAACAACCCAAGGTGAGATGACAGTGAAGTGTTTCCGGGGTGTTTCATAGGACTCGGAATCCTGAAGTTGTTCCTTTCCACTGTAAATGACCTACTTAGGAGGAATCTCAATGCGTGTGTGTACACTTTTTTTTAAGGTTTTATTTATTTGACACACAGAGAGCACGAGCACGGGGGAGCGGCAGGCAGAGGGAGAGGGAGAGGCAGGCTCCCCGCTGAGCAGGGAACCCGATGCGGGGCTCGATCCCAGGACCCTGGGACCATGACCTGAGCCGAAGGCAGTCGCCTAACCAACTGAGCCACCCAGGCACCCGCGTCTGTATAGATTTTTAACACGCTTTTAGTGAGGTGTAATTTATATGCCACAGGCTTCCCCCATTTCAGTGTCGTGCGATGCGTTTTAGTCAACGTGTACAGCTGCGCGAGCATCACTGTGTGTTGGTTTTCGAGTACTGCCGTCTCCCGTCGTTCCCCACCCCCAGCACGTGCCCCTTTCATGCTCCGGTCCCTCAAGAGCTCCAGTCTCCAGTCCCTCCAGTCTCCAGTCGCAGATCTGCTTTCTGTCTATGCGGGTATTTTGGAATGCCCGCCTTTCTGATTGCTCTTTGGAAAAGACAGATTCCGGAAGCCAGACTCCTGGAAGTCGTCATCCGTCCAGCCTCCCCGCCGAGACCTGCCGGGGCGGGGGTCCTCCCCGGTGACCAGCCGCCTGGTGTGGAGCCCAGGGAGGTGCACCAGCTCGGGTCCGTCTGCGGCACTCGGGCACCGAGGGCTGGTCTGTGCAGGCACGGGCTGGGCGCGTGGGCTTTCGAGGCAGCCGGGGAATTCGGAGGACCCAGAGCTGACTTCGGGGCCCCTTGCGAGGACCGCTCAGTGTGCGCCGGGGGTCTAGGATGCCATTTCTAACTCGACAAGCCCGCGTTTCCTACTGCGCTAGTAAACCGATCCTGAGCACCTGTTACTCCTGTCCCCAAGAGGAAGAGAGGCATCTGCCACGTGGCAGCCCACTCCCTGGGATGCAGTGTCCCAGGCCTCAGCTCGGCGCGCCTGCCCTTGAGCTTGCTCTGCCGAGACAGACCTCTAAAAACGCTCTAGAGCTACCGCAGACATACACATGGTGGCAGACTCCCTCACCATGGATCAGGTCAGCTCCATGACTCCCCCCGTGCACCTGCCGTTGGGGCACCTCGCGGACACACCCCGGAGCTCCGCGGGGGTGGGTCAGGGTGGGAGGAGACACCGGTCCTGCCCGGAGGGAACAGACACCTGGGGGGAGGTGCCACGGGACGTGACCGGGACGTGGCGTCCTGCTTGTAGTTTTAGCACACGTCCCAGGAGGAGAGAGAAGGGCTGGCCACAGAAAGGGCAGCTTACTTCCTGCCGGGCCGGGCCGGGTCTGGACAGGAGGCATCTGGGCCGCGGGTTGGGGGACGTACTGGATTTGAGCGGGAGGGGGAGGGAGGGAAGCCCGGCCGAGGGACCCCGCAATCCAAGTTGGGGAAGAGCCGTTCCCGAGGTTCTGAGGGTGCCGGCGGACAGCGAGGGGCCGGAGGGAAGCAGAGAGTTCCCCGCGTGAGGTTTTGTGGTCTTAGACACCCGAGCAATCTTTCAAGAGCCCACCGGGGGCTTGTGGCCTTTCAGGCTTGATGTTCCTTAAGGGCTCTCGGTCTCAGTGGGTGAGTCTTGCCGTGACCCGTCATAGAGTCAGAGGACGACAGAGTGAGGTGAGACCCGGTAGCCACGGCCACGTGGGAGATGGCACACGTCCGTCGTCGCGAGCCCAAAACGAGATGGGCTCGGAGCGTAAAGCATAGACTTTGTAGCTCCACAACTGGCAGATAATACACGTGTGTCGTTTAAAGCCACCAAGCTTGTCGTGATTTGGGACAGCGACAAAAGGACGCCGACGCAGTCCGCAGCAGGTGTGCCGGAGAGCCGGGCGGGCGGTGGGAGGGGCCACGTTCGGTTCCTCTGCCAAGGCCAAGGAGACCCGTTCGTTAAGGGGAGACTGCAGTGGGAATGTCCCCGAGGGGGGCTTGAGGGCGCCTCTCCTGGCTGGGGTTGCTCGGATCGGGGGACGGGTGAGAGCTGGCCACTGCGAGGGCATACTTTGAAGCAGGGGCACCGTGGGTACCCCGCTTCTCAGTTCATCACTGACCACGTTTCCCCGGCCCCCCCGTGTTCCGAGAATGCTATTAAACTTACCCCATGCTCCCTACCGGCGTGTTCTTCGAAAGCAAACACGCTTGTGCCATACGGACTTACTCTGGGCGCTTGAGCAAGTGCATTGAAGATGTCCCCAGAGGGTAATGAGAAAGGCCATCTCTTACTTCACTGGTAGGCGTGCACGCTGGGGTTAGCACACCTCAGCAGTTTGTGTCAAGTGCTTCCTGTGAGCTCGTATTCATCCTTCACAATAAAGAGCAGAAAATTGGAACGTACGTAAAGAGATGACCCGAGGTCCCTGGTAAATGAATTACTAGCAATAATCGCGCCTCGGATAAACCTCATTGGCTACGATACTGCCACTGCACAAAGCTAAAGGAATTATGATTTACTGCAAATGATGGAAGATGCCAACGTGCTGGAAAGTGGCGCTGACGAGGAGGTAAAGAGCACGGGGAAGTACGCACAAAAAAATCAGCGTATGAAATTGTATGTAGTATGATATCAGCTGTGGAAAAATGAGCTGTAGGACGAAGAAGGGAGGAAAACAAATGGAAACATGAATCCAGGGCTTCTGGGTTTTAGATGATTTTATTTCCTGTTCCTTTTACTTTGCCGTAAAGGTTCTGCATTGACTTTGAGATACGGAGAAAAGGACTTCATGTTCTTCAAACTTGAAAATGTACTTCTTGGACCCCTTCGAGGAGGATAATTATAAATACAGATTATGAGCTTTATAATAAACAGAGATGTTCCTTTCATCATAGTTTTAACAATTGGGATAGGATTCACACATAGCATGGAACTCACCAGTGAAAGCATACAGTTCGTTAGTTTTCTGTATATTCACACCGGGCAACCATCAGAAGCCCTGTATCTATTACTAGTCGCTCCCATCCCCTCTCCCCCAGGCCCTGGCAACCCCTGGTCCACTTTCTGTCTCAGTGGCTTTGCCTGTTCTGGACATTTCTTATAGATGGAGCCACACAATACATGGCCTTCTGTGTCTGGCTTTTTTCACCTGGCACAACGACTTCAAGGTCCATCCATGCTCTAGCCTGTGTCGGTACTCTGTTCTTTTTCTAATGATTATATGATATGCCGTTGTCTGGGTAGACTGCGTTTTATTTATCTACTCATCAGTTGATGGCCCTTAGTTGTTTCCACCTTTTGGCTGTTTGTGAGTAATGCCAGTATGGACATTCATTTGTGTGGACACATGTTTTCGTTTTTCTTGGGTGTACACCTAGGTGTAGAATTACTGGGTCATGTGGAAACTCAGTGTTTAACTGTCGTTTTGGTTTTTTTCCTAAGATTTTATTTATTTATTTATTTGAGAGAGAGAGAGAGAGACACACACACACACACAGCATGAGCCGGAGTCAGAGGCAGAGGGAGAGGCAGACTCCCTGCCAAGCAGGGAACCCAGTGTGTGGGTCAATCCCAGGACCCTGGGATCAGACCTGAGCCGAAGGCAAACGCTTAACCGACTGAGCCACCCAGGCGCCCCGGTGTTTAACTGTTTTGAGAAATTGCTGCACTGTTTTCCAAAGCAGTGCTTATGAATATTTATATTAGCAGAAATTAGGAAATAATGTAGGTGTGTCAATAATAGGAGAATGCTTAGGTGAATCGTATTAATCCCCTTAGCAAACTGTTGGTGAAAATGCAAGCTCTTTATTCCGAGACCACCTACTAGGGGTCAAAGGCAGTTGAGATGGGATAATTGTTCTCAAGGAGCTTAATCTGTTTAGCTGTTCCAGGTGATTTTTTTTCTTAAAGATTTTATTTATTTATTGGACAGAGAGATCACAAGTAGGCAGAGAGGCAGGCAGAGAGAGAGGAGGAAGCAGGTTCCCCGCCGAGCGGAAAGCCTGATGTGGGGCTCGATCCGAGGACCCTGAGATCATGACCTGAGCTGAAGGCAGAGGCTTTAACCCACTCACTGAGCCACCCAGGCGCCCCCCCCCCAAGTGATGTCTACAGAGAATTTATAACGAGGGAGGCAGGATATTTAGGCTGTAGTGTTCGGCCATCTCTGGTAATTTGGGGGGAGACTCAAGGTATGAATTAATAAGTATACATGTTACAAAGTTAAGTGGAAAAGGCAGGATAGACCAGTGTATGTTCTGTGTGATCATGATTGTGTCAGAAAAAAAAAATTGTATTTGAGCAGTGGTGTGATTGGACATTGTCCTCCTAGGTAGGTGTAGTTCCTAGACCGTCTGTAATGGAAACAAAAATGCCCCTGAGTCTGCATGTGACTGCGGGAAGGAGTTAGTTGGAAAAAATCTAACACCATATTTTTGGAGAGGGACGCCTGGATGGCTCAGTCGGTGAAGCGTCTGCCTTCGGCTCAGGTCATGATCCTGGGGTCCTGGGATCGAGGCCCATGTCAGGCTCCTTGCTCGGTGGGCAGCCTGCTTCTCCCTCTGCCTGCTCCGGTTGTTCTACCTGCAGCTCTCCGTGCTTCTGCTCTCTCTCTGACCAATAAGTAAATAAAATCTTAAAAAAAATTTTTTTCTGGAGAGATGAGGACTCAGGAGCTTGGGCCGGCATACCTGTGAGTGGAGACGGAGCCCGGGGCTTGCCTCGGGGAGGACTTGGAACACCAGCCCGGGGCTTTGCCCTGCCTGGCCCTCGGCGCTGGGCGCTTGCAGAGAGGGCCACGTGCTCTTGAGGAAGAGCCACTGGACACCAGTGTCTCCACCCAGCTGGCGAGATGGCCACTAGCAGCGTGAGGGGGTCACGGGATCGTCCGGGAGGAAGCCCGCCACGTGCCAAGGGTGCTGGTTGTCGCTGGCCGCGGATGAGCTCGCCCAGGTGGCTTCCGGCCCCCGCCTGACGTGCTGGAATCCTGCTTTTTAGCCAACAACGGCCAGAAAGCCCTCCTTGCTGAGAAACTAATACCAAAAGAACTCCACTGTTCCAGACTCCCAGACCTTGCCCTTCTGACAGTGAAAAAGGAACCAAGAGTTGCTCAGCTCTCCTCATTATAACAGTGCGATCGAATACAGTCAAAAACCGAACAGCTCGTCTGTAGTGATTTACTTCTCACTGAAGTAATGTTCCCCACCAACACCTTTCTTGGGAGAAAAACATCATTTTGATATTGGTATGGTTTCAGATGTTCATGGTGGCCTGTGCTGAAGCCTTTGTCCCGTAAACATGTTGGAATGATAATCAGGACAATAAATGTAGACATTCTCAATGCTGTGATTGAAAGTCATGCCAAAATGTGTCTACATGCGAGGAGGGTGCAGCTCTCTGGAAGTCTGGAGGGTGTGTCCTCCTCATGGATGAATCAGAGGGGCCGTGCAGATGTTTATTCTAATGTCTTCAATAGGACGAAGAACCTTCTCTGCATTTCACTGCCTCCTAGTAGAGGACAGCCTGGGCTGTCACCACGAATGTCCACTGCAATGTCTGATAGACTGGGAAGGGATGTGAGAGCTTAGTGTTTTAGTGGTTACCTACTGCTGCATCACAAATTACTCTGACATCTAGTGCCTTCAAATGACAGCGAGCACACAATTTCTGTCATGCGGGAATTGAGAAGTTTATCTGCATGGGCCTTGCTTGAGTCTCATGAGGTGTCGTGGTCAAGATGCTGCCTGGGGCTGCCGCCATCTGAAGGCTCGACTGGGGCTGGTGGACCCACTCTCAGGGTGGTTTACTCGTGTGGCTGGCAGATCGGTGCTGGCTATTGGCAGGAGGCCTCCATTCTTCTCCATCGGGGTCTCTTCACTAGGTTGCTTGAGTGAGCTCACAACACGACTGCTGATTTCCGCCAGAGCCGGCAATCTAAGAGAACATGGCGGAAGCATAGTGTCTTTTACGATTCCCACCTCAGAGGCCACGCACTGTCATTTCCACAGTATCCTGGGGGTCACACAGCTCAACCCTATTCAGCGGGGGTGGGGAGCATGTGAGGCCGTGAACAACAGGAGGCGGGAAGTGCTGGGAGCCATCTTAGAAGCTGGCTGACATGGGGGTCCTGCCGCAGGTGTGTGTGTTTCGCAGTGTGATGGGTGAAGCCGGGGAGTGGGTTTACATGCTTCTTCTTGTTGTCCTCTGGCCCCTTTGCTGTGTTCGGCCTGCCCGAGGATCCCTATCTTTGCCTTCTAGCTTACCACTTCTGTCTTTTGGGAGTTGGAACACTTCATCATTGAGCCCGTTGAGAAAACTGGCAGGTGAGTAGACGGGCTCCAAGTGGCTCGATGAGGCCAACAGCATGGACTTGAGAACTTCTCTGTGGGTGTAGAGACCCTGCTTCTGGCATGAGCTGGGCCGTGAGAGCCGTGCCCCCTCATCGGCTAGCTGTGTAGTACGGATTCTGTGGGTGACCGTGCAGACTCTGTGCTCCATCTGGAGAGAGTGGAATCCGACACACACAGCTTCTGCATCGAGCCAAAGTAAAATTCACCGAGACAGTAGATGTGTCCTTTTGTTTATTTTTGGAACACCAAGTATGGAAGTGTTCTTAGAATTACCTGCACTGTTTATTGGATCGAAAATTGAAAATAGGAACTCAAAATCATGTCGTAACAGTTCTGAATTATGAAGTGAATTGGGCTCAGTAGTGCAGTAAGGTCAGGTTTCCCACCTCTGCTGATGAAATGAGGTTATAGATGTGAACATGCTTAGAATGCCCCTTTTCTCTAAGCTTGTTTTTTCTCCTCGAAGCTTCCGTGTGAATCTAGAATGGCAGAGATGTGCTCAGGACCCCGTTTTTCTTAAAGTAGCAATGTTCTTGTTGTGGTTCGGTCCCCTTCGGGACTGGACTCACACACAGCACCTGCTTGACTTGGAACGCGCCACCCTCACGCCATTCGTGGCCCGGGGAGGACTCGTGCGGCGGGCCGGGGATTGCGGGATGGGACTCACGGCGTGCTGTGGGCTCCTCCCGTGAGGTCGCGCATTTTTGAGTGTGTTGTATTTGGTGGGCTGTCTGGTGGATTTTACCTTCTGCATTTTTCTGTTTTGGTATTGACTCTAACGTCTTAAAACTATGTGTAAAATGAAGACGAATTACAATCTCTGCTGTTCGGATGGTGTTTACTGGCTTCTAAGTGCTCCTGGGAGGGATGGAGCCTGGTTGTCCAACCAGTTTGGGCAAATAACATGTTCCGCATTCATACTGGTCGTGTGAGGTTTGGCTGTGGTTGTGGTAGCTCGCTTTCCTGGGGCCAGGGACTAGAACAGAAGATGTGGGAGGACTGGTTGGTGAGATTTAGGTTATCGGGTTCCCATGCATACCGGTCATGTGCATTTACAGAGACAGCCGAGGAGAGAGCTGCCCAGACTCAGACAATTATAGGGCGTGGCCTATTTTATACCACAGCTGTCTTGTCAATCAATGTGATCATGGGATGTGGGGGAGGAGGCGGTGCTCCCTAAAGACACCCATCTGGAAACCCTTTATCTGTGTCAAGCCAAGGTTTCCGTAGTCACATCTACTTCAAAGGGAGAGGTCTATAGACAATGTGCTTTTGTTGTTTTCTCCAGAAAACAAAAAGGACCCTCTACGATCTCCGGCTCTTACAGTCTAAGGACCACAGGCTGTATGGAGTCGGTACCTGCCTGTCTGGGGGCCAGGCATGCTGGGCTTGTTGCCTTTGGCCTGTGGTTAATGTTTAGCTCCTTCACTGATGACCTCTGGTAGATGAAACTTACCAGTACGTTTTAGATAGAGTCACGCTGTCACGCACGGAAACAGACAGTTGCTTGCCGGGGGGGGGGGGGGGGGGCATTTGTAAGGGAAGGAGAACAAACCCTGGGTGTTCTGTTGCGGAGGGTTCCAGCACCATCACCCCATTAAATGTACAGCTTGGAAGAAGGTGCTCATTTTACCTGTTTTGTAACTGTCCATATCTGTTTTCGCTGCTATTTAAAGTCGCACTTTGAGATAGGAATGCTTTTAATTGCGATGTACTGATATTGTTGCTGAGTATTATTCAGGCAAAGCCAGTGAATTAATTTCCCAACTAAACAGTTGGAGCCGAAGCAGTCAATTAGATGAGATAATATCTAATTTCGTATTAAGACCTAATTCTAGAGTCGACTCAGCAAACTTAATGAAATTGACCTTTCACATTTGCTTTCATCATTTTATTTTGCAGGATAACAAAGCCATTGACCTTTGCCGATTGTGTTGGGGATGAACTTCCTTTAGGATGGGAGACGGTATATGACAAACAAATTGGAATTTATTACATGGACCACATAAATAGTAAGTAGACTCCCACATTTGAGTTATATGTGAACGAGTTTTCATACTGATCTCGAAGATGCTAAGAACTCTCTTTGTAGAGCTAAGACAGTCGTTACTATCCGGTGCGGCATTAAGCTGGATTTTATAAGTGGAACCTGAAGTTGTCATGTGTGGAGTTCTTCAAAAAGCGAAGCCGTCGTGTGACCCCTTACTCGGGTGTTGCCCGGACTGCACGGAGGATGTTTAATGGAGGGATTTAATGCCTAATAAAAGGAATACATTTCCCAGGCAGTCTGGAAATGGGAGTATCTTTCATAATGAGAAGGTTGTTTATTGCAAAGTGGAGCTTACGAGTTCTTGGAACAATAAATGCCCAAGTGATTACCTTAACTTCATTTTGTCTTACACATTCAGTTTCAACTTTAATATACCAGCCGTTTTCGATCTCTGTGAAGGGGGAAAACTGGGTAAAGGCTGCAGCTAAAATAATGCACTGGGTCCTTGAGCACGCCAGCTTTCTTGGAAGAATTGGGTAGAGCTGTGGCGTTTTCCGGTGTCACACCCGGGAGAGGAGCTGGTGGCACGGCACGGGCAGGGCCCAGGGCTGCTGCCGGACTTCGTACGCGGCTTGGGACAGCCCAGCACGGAAGACGAGCTGCCCCCGAGTGGCCGTGGGGCCGCCGTTGGCACAGCCTGCTGCACAGGCTCCGTTCTCTCTGCCCCCCCGCTCCGGGCTCGCCGCCCCTCCAGCCGCCTTCCTCGATTGGGTCCCCCCGGAGGCTCCCCTTCACTCTCAGATTCCCACTTTTGCACTCGCTCCCGTTTTCATTCTGGCTACCTCCGTGTTTCTGTCGTTGATCAATTTTCACGTCCCCCGGGGACACGAAGCGTGGCGTCCCCTCGGCAGGTTGCTGTCCTTCGGTGTATTCATTACGAGGGAGCCTGGGGGGCCCGAGGCCGCACGCTGCCCGCCACGTGGGTGATCGGAAGCTCTTTCCTCACTCCGGTCCCCCCGCCCCGGCGCATCGGCCCTCCCAGGCGGTTGTCTGAGGGGCAGGAGGGCTTCGGGGTGCGTGCCCCGGCCCCGGGGCAGAGTGCGGTGCTCAGGGAGGCTCACCTGGGCCCGCACGCCTGAGAGTTCGAGGTGTCCTGCTGTCCGGGCCCCCCTTCCTGGCTGCCCGGCGGGCCTGGGCACACGTGCACCGGGGCTTCATCGCCAGGCTTCGGCCTCTCTGAGACCGGCTGGTGTTACTGAACGGCAGAGGCATCTGCCTTACACAACCTTTCTGGAAAGTCTGCCTGCCACTGAAGCCCTGGACCCGTTCCGGCTCGCCTCGCTTGTAAACCCAACGTCCTCGCCCCTCCACACCCCCTTCTTCGCTGCGGGCGTTCCTTGCTCACCTGCTCACCATCACAGGGAATGTTCTAGAGCGCCTCTCTGTGCTGGCCACTCTTTGGGCTCTGGGGACGCAGGGAAGTCTACCCTCAAGGATTCCACATAACACTCTAGACATGGCCATGAACCCCAAAACAGTAATCACTAAGGACTTTGTTTTAGTCACTGACTCTAAGCGGGATGACTCAGCACTGTGGGTGATAAAGACATCAGAGAACCCAACTCCCTCTCTCTCTCTTTTTTTTGGGGGAACAAGAAAGGTCATTATTGTTGTAATAAAACGTACATGGGGGCCAAGCACTGTATTCCAGAAAACATGCTCCCGAGAACCCAAGTCTTCATAGCACAGCTTTAAAACTCTTTAAAGGCACGGACCCTGGGGAGTCAGATGTTAAATTGTGCAGGTTGTGTGCAGGGACTGTGCAGGTTGACCGCCTTCGAGGGCCTCAAGAGCGTCTGGTGCACTGGACAGCATGTAGGCCACGTCTGTGGGCCACGACGGGCCTCCGTGCTGCATTCATGGCCACGGTGCCAGTGGCCACAGCCCTGACTCTGCCCCGCCCCAGGCCCACGGAATGTGAGCTCCGGGCTAGCTCAGGACCCTGACTGTCATTGTTATGTTTGGTTTCTTATTTCCTGGTGGGACCTTGGAGGCCTGGAGGGGCTTTCCAGTAGGGCCTGGGGTGGCAGTGTGAAGGGGGTAGGGGGTGTCAGCGGAAGGCTGTTTAAAGGGAGGACTTCCTTGAAACATCCTAGCAAGCACTGTGTGTGTGTGTGTGTGTGTGTGTGTGTGTGTGTGTGTGTGTGTATGTGAAGTAAACATGACATTTCCTTTCTCAGCCATTTGAGGTGAAATCCACAGAATGTAAAATTAAGCCTTTTCAAGTATAGAGTTTGGTGACATTGGGTGTGTTCTGTGTTGTACAGCCACCACCTGTGTCTGGTTCCAGAACATTCCAGCACCCCGAAGTCAAACCTGGCACCCATGGGCAGGCACTCCCCGCTCCTCCTCCAGCCTCCCAGCCCCTGGCCACCATGAAATCTCCTTTCTGTCTGTCTGGATTTGCCTCTCTGGACATTTCCTGTAGATGGAATCGTACACTACGTGGCCTTTGGAGTCCGACTTCTTTCACTCTATGCTGTGTGTGAGGCTCTTCTGAGCTGTAGCATGAAGCAGGACTTCATTCTTCGTCACGGTGGAATGAGCCACCATCGTAGGGACAGACCACGCTTTACTGATCCACCCATTAGCTGCCGCAGTCAGGGTCATTTCCACCTTTTGGCTGTTGGTATAGTGCTGGTCACGCACACTTAATTGCATTTACGTATGTATGTGTGTGTGTGTATTAAGATCTAAGTGGCTTTATGAAACGATTTGTGAATCAGGTAGCATCCCATCTAGCAAATAGAGGTGAGCTCCTGGGCACATTTTAAAAGAATTTTCTTTCTGTCTTTCCCTCTCTTCCGTCCTCTCTCTTCTTCTCTTCTTCTCTCTGTCTACATTTTTATTTAAATTCTAGTTAGTTAACACAGAGTGTTTCGCATATTTATTTACAATTCGGGTTGGGGGAATTTTGCCAGCACTTCTCTGAGTTCTCACTCATTTTGTTTTGGCTGCCAGCGGCCTGCATGTATGTACAGTATGTCATCGTTAGAACAGCTACTGTAGCCTGGAAGTTTGGAACAGGGACGCGGCTTTGGATTTTTTACTTCACGGAGGCAACACTTGTGTTGAAATCTCCCCTGGGAGCTCTGTCGCAGTGAAGGAGGGGAGCCTTCTCCGAGTCTGGCTGTCTGGCCAGTTTGCTCAGTCTGCCGCCTCAGTCCCGGGATCAGCTTTCGGGACCTTAGTGCCCTGCCTGGGGAGCAGACTGCCCCGTCCGCTCCGCATGCAGCGATCTTGCGGCCGACAGTTACCGATTGCTTCTGGCTTTCTGGTGACTGAAAGGTCCCGAGACTAGAACGCTGAGTGAGGCAGTGTGCCTGCCTTCGAGGCTCTTGGAGTTTGGTAGGGAGAAACAGAGGCATGGCGGGAGTGGCGTGCCCAGCGGTGAGAACTGCCGTCCTGCGCATCGCATAGAGGCGTGCGCACTTGGGGGGGGCGAGGGGGCTGCAAAAAGGCGGTGCTTTCACAGCGGGACTTGGGAGATGGTAGGGTTTCCTGTTGGGCAGAAGAGGACAGAAGCAGCAGCTCTTGGGAAAAACTCATCCTGGGGGAAGGACAGCGAGGAGGAATGAAGCTGGTGAGCTAGTTCCGGGACTCCTCTGTCACGCGGACGTTGTTGCTCTAAAAGACACTCGTGCGGGGCGCCTGGGTGGCTCAGTGGGTTAGGCCTGTGCCTTCGGCTCAGGTCATGATCTCAGCGTCCTGGGATCGAGCCCCACATCGGGCTCTCTGCTCGGCGGGGAGCCTGCTTCCCCCTCTCCCTCTGCCTGCCTCTCTGCCTACTTGTGATCTCTCTCTCTGTCAAGTAAATAAATAGAATCTTTAAAAAAATAAAAAATAAAAAGATAAAAGACACTCGTGGGCTAAAGAATTGCAAGCAGCGTTAGGGTGACCTTGGTGAGCACACTGAGCGTGGCCTTTGGTGGGATGACGTGGGAAGCCCGCGTGGTTTGGGAGAGGGGTCGTGAGGATCTGCGTGAACGTAGGGGAGAGGGATTGAAGGGCATGTCGCCAGGCATTATTATGTCTACGGGCAGGAATCACCAGCTCTTGATGAGCCGTGGAATGTTCTGGGTGAGGGAGAAGAGCAGGCATTCTCCGAGGAGGAGTCCCAGGTGGGCACGCGGGTAGAGGCAGATGCCGCCGCTCACGTCGAGAAGGGAGGCGGGCCGAGAAGCACGGGATTGCGCTGTGGCTGCTCTGCTCTGGAAGACGGGAGCTCAGGGGAGAGGCTGGGGCCAGAGGGAGCCCCGAGCCGCCCCCGTGGGGTGAGAAGGCCGGAGTGGAACAGGGGAGGAGTCGCAGGGGCAGGAGGCGAGGACGCTCGCACACGTGGCAGGAGGGCTGCAGGTGTGGCGCGGGGGCAAGGGCAAGGGCAAGGGGAGCAGGCTGGATCAGAGGGGCGTCCCGAGCCAAAGACGTCAGCCAGAAGGTCGGACATGGCCGTTAGTTTGACCAGGACGAGCTCACGTGGTTTCGTCCCCGCCTGTGTTCGTTCCCAGCGTGAGAGCTGGTGTGGAGTCGTCTTCAGCCCCCTCCGGCAGCCTCTTCACGTCCACGTCCATCGGGTTCTCTTCTCCCCTCACCAGGGCCTCTGCGGACAGAAGGCATTCCGGCCTCCAGGGAGCTGCGTTGTGTAGACGCTTCCCCAGTGTGCGTCCTGGCAGTGAATGAACTTTCGCGTCCACCAGTCGCGCGGCTGCATGAGTGCTGCTCAGGCCTCGGGTTTTACTCTGGGGTCGCTGACGTTCTTGCCCTTTCCGTTCCAGAGCTGACCCAGATCGAGGATCCCCGAGAACAGTGGCGGCGAGAGCAGGAGCGGATGCTGAAGGAGTATTTGATTGTAGCCCAGGAGGCTCTCAATGCCAAGAAAGAGATCTACCAGATCAAGCAGCAGCGGTTCGAGCTGGCTCAGGAGGAATACCAGCAGCTGCACAGGATGTGCGAGGACGACGGCCGCTCGTACGCCAGCGGTGAGTCGACTGCCCCCCGGGCTCCCGCGCGGGGCGTCCCGAGCCCCCCGGCTGGGCTACCTGCGGGCACCGCGCTCCACGCGGCAGGGCCGCCTCACCGAGTTTGCGAGCACGTACTCGTAGGGGCCAGTG
>LNAC01000304.1:1920758-1937731 GCA_002007465.1 Ailurus styani | reverse complement strand
GGGTCGGGGGGTTGGGGGTAGGGGTAGGGGGGTGCACGCTGATGTTTCCAGAAGGGATCCCTCTTAGTTGTAGAGGCTGCTGGACGTGGGCCCCGTTTCATTAGGGTCGTCAGCAGGTGCTCATGTATTGAAGGAACCCGGGCCGGTCCCAGAACCCAAAGCACTTTGCTGCTGACACAGCCAGTCACCGCTGGAGCCTGTCCCCTCCCAACAGAGTTGTCACGTTAACCAGCCCGCCACGGGTGCACAGGGCCGTGAGTGTGGTGGGTGCCAGTGAACCTGGCACGAGTGTGTGGAGGTGCTCCCGCTAGGTTTGTGTTACAACAGCCGAGTCCAGGTGAGACACGGAGAGGCTTCCCTGTGACGTGACTGCCACGGTGCCAGGTATTTGGCTCTGGTGACACAGCCTTGAGCGTTAAAGACACGGTCAGAGCTTTATTCTGCGTCCCAAGTCAGAATGGAGTTAAGGCCGAGGGGCTAGAGGGCTTTCTTTTTGCAACTGTTCTCGGAGGGGAATCCGCCTTTCGGGCTGTGGGGAGGAGCGGGGTGGGGGGTCCCCTCTGTAACAGGAATGGAAGACGGTTCTGCTGTCAGCGTGCCCTGAAGGGAAGTCGGGACTCGGGTATAACGGTGCCTTGTTTCCAGGTCCTCTTACCTCTTGTTCTTCAAATAGTAGTATCTGGCAGATTTTTTGGTTTTTGTTTTAACTGTCCATCAGAATGCAGTGGTCAGCTCGGTGCTAATTTTTAGAGGCTGGTTTCTTATACAGTCTCTCTCTGATTTTGGTATCAGGCCTCACAGAATGAATTGGGAAGTGTTGCCTCCTCCTCTCTTTTCAGAAAGAGTTTGTGTGGGATTGGTATTTGCTAGAACTTGATGAAATTCACCAGAAAAGCCATCTGGACCTTGAGTTCCTTGTGGGAATGTTTGTAACTATAAATTCAATATCTTTAACAGATATATAAGGCTGTTCAGATGTTCTGTTTCTTCTTGAATCAATTTTGGTATTTGCGTGTTTCAAAGAATTTGTCTATTTCATCTAATTCAAAAGTCAGTAAATTTTTTTTTTTTAAGCAAGGGTTAGATAGTAAATACTTTAGGCTTTGTGGGCCATATGGTCTCAGTTGCAACTATTCAACCTGTCTTCATAGTGCAAAAGCAGCCAGAGACAATACATAAACCGATGTGTGTGGCTTGCTCTGATCAAAGTGTAAACACAGGTAACAAGCTTGATTTGGCCTGCAGGGAATTTGCCGACTGCTGATCTAAGTTGTCAAGTTTATAAAGTTGACTGTAGAATTTCTTTACCATTTTTTTAGTATCTAGACACTCTGAGGTGGTGTCCTGTCTTCCATTCCTGATACTAAAAATTTGTTTGTTTTCTGAATCAGTGTAGCTGAACTTTTATTGATCGTAATTATCTTTACAATAAACTTGGCTTTGGGTTTTATTTTTTTTCCTCTTTCTTGTCTGTTTCTATTTTATTGATTTCTCTTCTTTATTATTTTCTTCCTGCTTCTTAGTTTGGCTTTACTCTGTTCTTCCTTTTCTAGCTTCATAAAGTAGAAACTTAGATCATTGACTTTAGGGCTTTCTTACTTCCTCACATAAGCTCTGAAGATATGAATTCTTCGTTAAGCGCAGTTTTAACCACCTGCCACAAATGTCGGTATTTTTTCAGTCAGTTCAAAATGGTTTCCCATGTCCTTTGTCGTTTCTTTTTGACCCATGGGTTCTTTAAAAGTAATTTGTTGGGACTTTTTAAAGACGTCATGTTGTTGGTTTCTAATTGAATTCCACTGTGGTCAGAAACTGCACGTGTAAGATTTCATTCTTTGGGAATCTGTGACTTAGTGCCCAGCATATGGTCTCTCTCAGGGGCCTCATCGGATTAGAAGCCCATGGCTTTGGTACCTCGAGGTCACACCTAGCTGCAGCAGTGGCTTGTAACTATTTCTGAGAGCATCTGCTTAGCGATTTGGAGCCTTTCAGAAAGTGACTTGATAGAAGCTAGCTTGAACCATACGAGGTTGTTATTTTTGTAGCTTAAAAAGGGCTGAATATTGGCAGTCTCATGTGAGTCAACCTAATAGAATGTTTCTTCCCAGTAGCCTTTAGGGACCTTATCTGTCCCCTGGTTGGGTCTGGTTAGGTCTCCAAAGGCTCTTCAGTTGGTTTTTCTAAGAACGGAATGGGAGAAAGACAGATCAGAAAAATTTGGCAGGAAGTTTCTTTTTTTTTTTTTTTAAAGATTTTGTTTATTTATTTGACAGAGAGAGATTACAAGTAGGCAGAGAGGCAGGCAGAGAGAGAGGAGGAAGCAGGCTCCCTGCTGAACAGAGAGCCCGACATGGGCCTCGATCCCAGGACCCTGAGATCATGACCTGAGCCGAAGGCAGAGGCTTTAACCCACTGAGCCACCCAGGCGCCCTGGCAGGAAGTTTCTTGCCAGTGATTGAAAAGAAGGGAAGATGGCCTGCTACCCGTGCAGCCAAGGCTTCGGCCGCGGTGAGGGTGGCGGCTGGGAGCGGAGCCCTTGAGGATGCGGGGTTGGCCCTGGGGAAAGCGAGGGAGGAGTCCGGGCCAGGGCTGAGCCCGCAGAGGAAGAGCACCGAGAACTCGTCGTCCTTTACTCGACGTCCCTCGGCATCGGGGTTGGTACTTCCACGGACTTTTCTCTCCCTTGACTTTCAGGCAAGTAGGGAATTGCACTCAGATATATTCCTTCCTGTGCTCCGTAGAGTGTAACGGATGGCGGGAACAAAACGGTGCTCCAGGTGCTGTCCCGAGCAGTGATGAGGAGACCTTTAGCAGAGGAAGAAGCACGTGACTCTAGTGTTGACTGGAGATTCTGACACGCTCATCAGAATCCCCACCAGCCTAGAAGTCTCCGTGGAGACGCAGTCTGTGTCCACTTGTCTAGGTGGCCTCGGGGGCCAGATTGGGCCCGCCTGTTTTCACCAAGGGCTGGAGACCCTGGGTTTTGCCGGGGCCTAGTGGCTCATCTGGGAAAAGACTCCAGGTGGAATCTAGGACTTCCTCTAAGTGCTTCACCAGGTTGCTGCTGTCTGTCCCTGGGGTTCCGACCAAGCTCTTCCAGCTTGCCATTTAACCTGAACCACCCATTACGGTGAGGAAAGCTCTGTTACATGACTCGGAGGAATTCTCTCTGGCCACACGAGTCTCCCTCAGCCCAGATTGCTGGCGGGGCTGGGCGTCTGAAGCAGGGAGGCGCCTCCGTGCTCTCGTACTGGGAACAGAATACCATTTGGACGTATTGCTCATTACTTCCTTCATCGGCAATGACTTGAAGCGAAAAGAGCCAGGATTCAGTGGGCTAGTGTTGTTATCTCGGCGTCGTTGGGATTGCGACATTCTGAGGTACATGATGCCGTCCATCTCTGTTGTACACGTGAGAAACGGTATCGGGAAGGCTAAGTTACTTCTTCAAGGTTACATACCCAGTCAACGGTAGAACTTGGCCTTGAACCGAGGTCTGTTTGTGTATGTGGCCTTCAGTGCCTTGTACTGTTTCCTAGACATGGGAGAGGCGGCGGGAAAGAGCTAATCGTGTTTTCGAAACACCTTGCCTTCCCGTTGTTCAAGTTATCTGGAAATAAAGACTGATTATAAATGGACAAGTCACCTGGCAGTTTTGCAACTAAAAGGGGCAGGTGGAAGGCAGAGCACTAACTACTTCTTGGCTTTCTTGTGGCCCATGGTAGGATTGCCAAACTATTCGTTTAGTTTCCAACCGATACTTAGCACTGCTGTTGGTATATACTAAATGTTGGGGATACGATTTATCCCTAATAGCTGATTGTAGGGAAAAATAAGGCAATGATGGTGAACAGAGGAATTAACTCAAACAGCCATTTTTAATATTGGAGCAGAAGGGTACGGGGGAGGGTGGGAGGAAGGGATGTGCGTCTCTCCCGCACCCTTCGCAGATTTCTCCCTGACTTATGGAAATCACCAAAATAAAACTCCATTCACTGGGGAGAAAAGATTTTGTGTAGATATTGGGCCATCCGGTATCTAAGAATATCCAAGCCTTGACACCCCCCCCTTTTTTTTTGTCCCTGAGCAAAGCAGATTCAGATGCTGGCTAGATTTGAGCATACATGTCCCCACGAGACCAAGAACCCTACTCTGCTGTACTTCTGGGGCCCGCTCGGTCCCCAGACCTGTTTTCTGCTCTGTAGAGCGCGGGGACGGAGCTGCTCAGCGGTGGACGCACTGTCTGACACGCACCCGCTAACTTCCCTGCGGCTCTGCTTTGTAGTGTTCTCACGTGTTGTCTTGTGTTGCTGGCAAAGGAGTTTTATTAAAATCGTTGTAGTGAAGGAATTTATTGCAGCCTTCAGGATCCCTGCAAAAATCGGAAACTGAAAGCCCTACCTGACAGTTGGAGACCTTTGTGTTTCTTGACCTGGGTGGTGACATTTGTATTTGCTTTGCATGAAGTCATTGTTCTGTACACTTTTCTTGATGTGTGTTATCCCCTGCCACGAAGGAGAAAGAAAAATGAGGAGGAACTGCATTAACTTGTTAACATTTGCTCATATCTAGAGGTGGACAGAGAGGTCTTTTTCTTTTTTTTAATTTATTTTAAAACTTGTTTCCAATTCCATGCATTTATTTCATACAGTGGCTTAATTCTCTCTGGGCGAAGAGTGAATTGATTCCTCATGTAGAAGAAGATGCCCTGCTTTCTACATTGTAACGAGTTCTTCTCTTCGCCTTTTCCACTGAATATGTTTGTTATGTCCGAAGCTTTCATTCTGGAGCTAATCGTTCCGTCTTCTGAGAAGCTTAGCTTCCGGATGCATTCGGGTGAAGCATGTGACCATTTGCAGGGTTAATTATAGTCTAATCCCCAGGCCAGCAAATGATGTACGGGCTCTGGGCTGACTCTTGTCCACTCTGGCTGTTTATAAATAAAGTATTATTGGAACACAGCCACATGCACTCACTCACCAATTGTCTGTAGTAGCTACAGCAGCAGAGTTGAGGACTTGAGACAGAGACCGTATGACCCCCAGCGCCAAAAGTATTTATTGTCCGGCCCTTGGCGGAAAAAGTTTCCCAACCCCGGGTCTACACCAATAGCTCTGAACCCTGGCCACAGGGTATAATCTCCCGAGGGGCTTTTAAAAACTGCTGCCTGGGCCGCACTCCCAGAGATTTTGAACTGCTTGGCTTTGGGTGGGGCCATTTTTTGGTAAAGCTTCGCAGGTGCTTCTCAGAGTTGGGAATCCAGTAGTGTCGATTGACTAGCGATGGTCTCTTCCAGCAGCAGGCATATATGCCTTTGTTACCCTGGCTCCCAGGAACTACCCGAAGTCTGCACCAAAATATCTTTGCGTGGTTGGGAGAGTTGGCCTCAAGTCCCGTGAGAAAGTGCTGACCCGCCCTGAATTCCTGGGGTAGGTGGTGGTGAAGCTTGACCTTATCAGTTATCAGTTTTGCCAGCATGCTTTCTGAGGTTGTAAGCCCATCCCACAAACACCGACCTCCACCGGTTATCCCTATAGACGGCTCCTCGTCTGACGTCTAGGTTGGGATCACGGCCACAGTCCATCCAGTCAACCTTTTGTTTTCCTTCACCGAGCATGTTGGAGCTGGCAGGAGGAAAATGGATCACGCAGCATTTTTCACAGGTATTAGTTGGCAGGACTCAACCTTGAAGGCGATTGCAGAGCATACCTGTCGATTGAGAGGTAATCCCCTAGTCTGCCCGAGAGAACATTTCCGAGAGAATTCTTGGATTGAATTTGGTGGCGGCTTGTGTTTCTTCTGTAGGTCACCTCTCGGGGGCCCGTTGGGTTTTTTTCTTCCATTGCTTATGGTGCCTTTAAAAACAAATGTCATGCCCTCTGTTGGCCTGGCTTATTTACACGCGGGCCTTTGTCGCTGCTCTGGTAATTCGGCCCCGTCGGTTCGGGAGCTGTCAGGGCTTGCCACGCTCGCCGCCCGCGTTCTCTCGGCTTCCGTGAGCGCCTCCCTGCAGCGCCCGAGGCTGTGCCGCTGGCCCCGCGGAGCAGCCTGCCCAGAGGACGGCCTTGGAGAAGGACGCCTGGTCTCCGAAAGCATGTCGTCCCCCTCGGGTGACCTCGGGTTCTTGCAGCACAGAGGAGGCCTGTGTGGAACAGACAGACAGACACACGAGCGCACGTGTTTTCCCTTTTCAATACCCCATCAAATCGACATCCAGAATCGGTCCCGGGGTCCGCAGCACCTTGAGTGCTAAAAACACAGGTCACGTTCGCCTGTCGGACAGTTGGCCCCGGGGAGCCTGGGCTCCGTGCCTTCTCCCTATGGGAAAGCTAATCCGATTAAAGAATCTTGGGCAGCTGGCCCACAGGAGCCCAGATTTCAGACCGAAGTCCCTTTTTGACTGATGGAGAGCGAGTCACTGCGAACTTAGGCTTTGTCAAGTGGGGACGTGTAATCATTGTCTCTCACGGATTTTTTTTTTTAAAGATTTATTTACTTGGGACATCTGGGTCGCCCAGGCAGTTAAATATCTGCCTTCGACTCAGGTCACGATCCCAGGGTCCTGGGGTCGAGTCCCACATTGGGCTCCTTTGCAGCAGGGAGCCTGCTCCCCCTTTGCCTGCTGCTTCTCCTGCTTGTGCGCGTGCGCTCTCTCTCTCTGACAAATAAATAAATGAAATCTTTGAAAAAAAAGATTTATTTTAGGGAGAGAGAGAGAGAGAGAGAGCACGAGTGAGCACAGATGGGGGTGAGGGAGAGTGAGAGGGAGAGAGAGACAGAATCCCAAGCAGGTTCCACACTGGGCATGGAGCCTGATATGGGTCTCGATCCCAGGACCCTGAGATCACAACCTGAGCGAAATCAAGGGTCGGATGCCCAACGGACTGAGCCCCTCAGGCGCCCCACTCTCACACAGATTTTATGAGAGTAGATAAAACAAGTGTGAAAGGCACCTTCTAAAGCAAGGCCGCATAGTTTGTGGTGCTGTGGTCCTGCTAGACCGAAACCTTGTTCTCCTTAAGCTGTTTCATAGCAGTGCCCGCTCAAGTCTCCAAGAGAGAAGAAAGCTTTAGAGGTGGAAGTCTGATTTATCATAAACCTTGAGATCGGGGATGTGTCTTAACAGAGGAAAATAATACTTTTTTTAAATGTTGTGGAGTGCGCGCCGTGAGACGTGGAGCCTGGAGTCGTGAGGTGCTCCTTGGACTCCAGAGACAGGTCACATTAGACTTACTGGCAGGTGTAAGGAACTAAGAACTTGCCTTCATAAGTTGAAGTATATTATTAAAAGTCACGCCAGCGTTCACAGCTCTCCTTAGTATTTGACGATAAATGCACTTGCTATTTTAGGCACTTAGTTGCCTTTTCCCTCCCCCCAGGCCCGGAATTTTACAATTTTAGAGACTGTAGCAAAGCTAACCTGAGTGAAAGCTATCGTGTCATTTAGGATGCTTTTAGCTGTAAGTGACAGAAAAGACTAACTCTCACGGACCCGGGCAGAGGACGTCCGTTGTCCCCTAGCCGAGTCCTCCAGCGGTGGGGTGCGTTCGGCGCTCCGTGAGGCCGTGGCTTGCCAGGCCCCCCCTGCAGGACTGGGTACGCGCTGAGTCTCCTCGGGGAGGGAGCAGTACCCGACCAGCTCAGGGTCCCGTTCGTTCGGAAGGACGACGGGGGGACAGGCTGCTGTGTGTTTGTCCAGCCGTATCCTGTTATTTCGGGTCTCTGCTCATTTTCCCTATGAAATCGCAGAGGAGTTTTGTGGCAACGGTTTCAGACCGTGGTTACTGCCGTTTAACATTGGCAGTTAGCTTCCCTGGGCTTGGGTGATGGGGTTCCTTTCTGGCCCAAACGGGAGCGATCCCAGGTGACACCTGTGGGCGTTGTCTTCCCGGAACGCAGGGTGACACACGGGGAAGCGAGGAGGCAGCGAGCCCGGGGCTCATTGGCTTCTCGTCCGGGCGCAAGTGGCGGCCCCTTCAGCTCGGATCTGGGAAACCTGTAAGTCCCAGGAGTTCAATGTGGAGAAGTTACAGAAATGATTTCTGGCTCTTCAGGGCTTTGTGTAAGGCGTGGCTTCAGTACTGATCTTCAGTGAAGCCGAAGAAGCCGTCCAGATGGAAGTTGTAGGGTTTGGAAATAGATACTCTTCGTCTGAGAACGAAATCTATTTTAGAAATATCTTACTCCGTGTCTTCGAGAGATTACGATTCTAAGTCGAAGAATAGTTGAAATAAAGTTGGCAAATCCTTAGCTCCTCCAGATACTTATTCCTAGTGGATTCTGATGGTTTGAAATTCTGACCGATAGGGGCTTCAATAGTAAATTTTTTATAGAGCTGTTTTTTATTTTTTATTTTTATTTTTTTAATTTTTATTTATTTATTTCACAAAGGGAGAGAGATCACAAGGAAGCAGAGAGGCAGGCAGAGAGAGAGGGGGAAGCAGGCTCCCCGCTGAGCAGGGAGCCCGATGCGGGCCTCGATCCCAGGACCCTGAGATCATGACCTGAGCCGAAAGCAGAGGCTTTAACCCACTGAGCCACCCAGGCGCCCTAGAGCTGTTTTTTAAAGAGCTATCCGAACTGCTCAAATTCACTTGGGAGGTAGTTCTAGTCGAGGCTCTTAAACAGTCTTGCTGTGTAAGCCGCCTGATGACTTCGAGCCATCCTCTCTGTGACAAAGTCAGGAAACGGTTTTGAACTAGTCTCCGGCCGCTGGCACCTAGTTATCCAAACGACAGTCACCCTCCGGCAGCCAGATCACAGGAGTCAAGGGAAGAGGCTGGCGCTGCACCTGGGTCTTCTGAGCAGGGGACGTTACCACCAGGGCCCCGGAGGCAGGTCACACCAGCGCAGGGTGGCCGCAGAGGAGGACAGGGGAGCGCCCCAGCCGCGAGGGCAGGGCTGGACCACATCACGGCCGTGCAGAGGAGAAAGGAGACAGAAGCAGCAAGAAAAAGCCATGCGGGGACCCCAGTGAAGGGGGTGCTAGCCACGAGAAGCGGCCACTCCTCGCCCGAGCTGCTGGCTCGCCGGCCACGCCGCCAGCACCTGGCCCACTGTGCCTGGCCCACGGTCCAGCAGCCCCCCGGGTTGCATTCACCCCCGCGTGCGGGCTCCGCGTACTCACGATGCCGCAGGCTGGGCCGGGAGTTTGGACCCCAGGATGGATTCCTACTGCGTGTACTGTTTCCGTTGCGAGAGCAGTTTTCCAGACCGCAGTCACCCCCACCGCCCGCCGAGCGTATCTGTGGTTTTTGACCCGAGTAATTTTGCAGTCAAAGTGAACGCAGAGTTTTGGTTTACTGACAGCCATGTATTTTTCTCATGTGTAATCACGTAGGAAGGCCTCATGCAGAAATCCAACATCGAGATTTGAGGATGTGAAATGTTCATTCCTTAGGAGCCAGTGCCAACTTGTAAATCGGAGACTCAGCATTGATTATTGATTCATAAGTTCCTGTCTATGTGTATTGCCTTGTGTTAAAGGATCCATTATAAAATAAAATATTTTCCTTCTGTTTAGCCTTCTCTGGATATTCTGCAAATACAAAGTACGACCCATACCAAATTAAAGCAGAAATAGCAAGTCGTCGGGATAGGGTGAGTAAATGAGTGCTTTCCTAACTAGAAGACCCATATGTATTTTTGTGTAATATTACTTATCGTGGTTCATTTAATGGTGGTCAGTGTGTCTACCACTCATATTTTGGTTTTAAGATTTTCACTTTTGTGGATTATTGTTTCATTTGGTTTTACTCTTCACTTTTTTCTAAGAGAAGGGGGAAAGTTTCTTTTTGAAACCGCAGCCCATCTAACAAAGAATCGCCTGTATCCCTCTGTGTTTTTCATAGAGCTAGACTCCTCCTGCCCAATTTGGAAAGATTTGGTGACAGTAAGCCCTGATCTCAAAGGGTTGCTTCCCCTTATTAGTGGGATGCTGACCTTGACCCTCGGCAGCTTTAGCATCTGCTGGTCTTCCCTGGTTGCTGTCTTCCTAGGGAAATCCTTCCTGCAGTGGCATTTGACCATATGGTTCTGATGCTCCTTCCCAGTGACACTGGAATTCATTAGGTGCCACCCTGTTTCATCCCTTCAGCCCTCTGTCTTGGTTGATATGGGAAGGGGGATGGCTGTGTTGCGTTTGCAGCAAAGCACGGGAGACATCTTGGAAACATTCTCGTGTCTCATTCCTGAAACCAGAATGTCTCCGTGCGGTGGTTCTCAAAGCCTAGCACACCAGCGAAACACACCTGGGGCGCCCAGCCCGAGTCTTAACACAGGCCAGAAGTGGGTGCTGGAATCTGTTGAAGTAAGCACCCGGGATTGACTTTCCCTGGTGGGACAGCATGCTTTTAGCAATAGCATTTCACGTGTGGGGTCTAAGTAGTAAGTAGAGGGAAGATGAAAAAAGCGTGACGTAGTTTCCTGATTGTAATGGGTAAACCACTACCTTGAAAAGAGGACAGTTGCCGGTTCCGCAGAGGCAGGAACTTGTCAGTGACCTGGGATTTTCGTATCTAAGCGAGACACTTCTTCTGGGATGGCTGCTGTGTGTATGTCTGACGATGGAAATTCATGGAGAGGAGAGATGATCCGGTGGGTTGTAAGCTAATCAGGAACTTAGATGACAATGCCTACGACTGTAGGAATCATTTTCACCACAGCTTTTTTTTTGGAAAAAAAAAATGTAATTTGTCTTTAGCTTTCCAGATTAAAACGAGAGCTGACCCAGATGAAGCAAGAGCTGCAGTACAAGGAGAAGGGGGTGGAGACCCTGCAAGAGTGAGTTGCCCGTGCTTGCGGGAGGGGCGCTTCTCCTGCAATTTCCTCTTGTGCTCACCTGTGTGGTGCCTTCGCCTGTGTCCTCAAGCTGCATGGGCGCTGCCTTTTATGCTTTTATTTATGCTCCTTTTTTCCCAATCCTAAGCCTCAGAATCTTTCTTTTCCTAGAGGGTACTTGGTTCCTTTAAGTGGAGATACGTGGGAAGAGACCTTTATTTTCTATTTATGCACGTTCTCTGTAGCTGTGCTCTCCGAGGCATGCGTGGCTGTTTAAATTTGAATTCCACTCTTGTTCGTTTTAGTCTCAAAGTATTTTATTCTACAATTCAAATATGAATTAATTAAAATGAAATAAAAATTTAGAACCCCAGTCACATAGCCACATGAAGTGCTCAGTTGTCACTTGCGGCTAGTGTAGTTTTTCTCTACCTTGGTGCGGTGAACATTTTGGACCAGATGACTCTTTGTGCATCTTAGGGTGTTTAGCTCCGACCCCCTGGATGCCAGTAGTACCGTCTCACCCAGTTGTGACAGCCAAGACTGTCTCTAGACGTTGTCAAATGTTTCCTGGATGGCACATGAGCCCCCAGTTGAGAACCACTGGCCTAGGGGCCACTGGCTTGGAGAGCACAGCTACTCGAACATTCCCATCGTCACAGAACATCCTATTGGACAGTCTGGTCTGTAGGTCTTCCTCTTGTCGACATCTTTACAGTTAGAACTTTATCCTTACTAAAAGTTTTGGGGTTGAATTTCTTTTTTTGTGAGCTATATTATTAAGTCAGCAAATTCAGTCAACAAAAGTTATTTTATGAATGGTGATATTGTTCTTTTGAAAGCATTGATTTTCTTGAGAAAGTGTGTCATATGCTTGTTGGTCGGCCGAGAGTCCATTCTCTCTCGATTCACTTGCCGAACTTGAGCATGAGCTTCATGAAACCTTGTGGGCCTACTTTTCTCATCGGTCAATGGGGATGTTTTTAGCTCCAGCTGCTATGACAAAATACCAGGGACTGGGGGGCTTAAACAGCAGACATTGACTTCTCACAGTTCTGGAAGCTGGAAGTCCAGAATCAAGGCACTGGCAAATTCGGTATCTGGCGAGGGCCTGCTTCCTGCCTTCTTGTCCTGTCTTTACGTACTGCTGCTGCTGGTGAGCTCTGGTCTCCGGGGTCTCTTCCTTTTGAAGACACTCATTTTATCACGGGGGATCCCATTCTCATGACCTCATCTAACTCTCGCTGCCCCCCCAAAAGGCCCCCTCTCCATATACCATCACATTGGGAGTTAGGGCTCACCTTGTGAATTGTGCGGGGCCGCGCACATTCAGTCCAGAGCAGCGATCATTGGGCCACATTGTCCAGAGGGCAGCGCCAGACAGAGCCTGCTCCTGTCAGGCTTCAGCGAGTAGCAGGGGCCCGTGCCGCCGCCTTCTTGGGAAGGGTGGGCGGCATGCCACTCTCTTGAATCCTGTGTGCAGATGCAGTGACAGTGCACCCCATGTGACCAAGCGATTGCTCTTTACAGGGAAGGGATACAAGAATGTCAGTGTGTGACAAGTATAATTATCTCAGCCTCATATAAAGGGTAATTACCGGGCATGTCAAACCCTGTTGTTTAATACTAGGTTGAGATTCACTTTCTTAATCATCCAGGATTGTTTTGGTTGATGATTTGTTTGCCCATTTTTTTTTTAAGATTTTTTTTTATTTATTCATTTGACACAGAGAGAGAGATTACAAGTAGGCAGAGAGGCAGGCAGAGAGAAAGGAGAGAGGAGGAAGCAGGCTCCCTGCTCAGCAGAGACCCCGATGTGGGCCTCGATCCCAGGACCCTGGGATCATGACCTGAGCCGAAGGCAGCGGCTTTAACCCACTGAGCCACCCAGGCGCCCTGTTTGCCCATTTTTATTCGAAGGCTTATTTATTAAGGACTTACTATAGGCACCAAGGGAGGCACAGTAGGAAGGGGAGCTGGGTCCTGCCTGCGGGGACTTGGACTTGGCTGTCTCCGGCCCCGAGACCCAACCATGCCCTCTGCAGGTCCCGGCCCATCCTGTCCACTTACTTAGCGTGACCTGGAGTCTCTCAGCCCTGCTGTCGGCTTTCTCTGCCATTATCCGGTGGCGCACGTGCCCGTGTGCGAGTGCCTGTGCACTTTCTCCTGTGATTTCAGTCCACCATGGGGGCTCCTTTATTTAGTCCCGGTCAGTGCAGCTTTTTAGAAGAGTTTTGCTTAGGCAAAGTCGTCTTCTTTTCCTGCCTCGGCTCCTGGCTTTGTCGCTCATCCTGTCCACCTGCCGCAGCGCCTCCCCGCACGCCAGGACCTGTCCTGTAATGTTACCCCCACGGCAAGCGGCCTCCAGATGCTCAGACGCGTGCCAGGGGGTGTCAGGGTGAGCTGTGGCCACACGTGCCCGTGTCACTTCTGCTGAAGGGCCAGGTACGACGTAGGCAGAAGCAAATCATTAAATTTGGGAGGCCTTCTCAAGTTTCTAGGGCTGTCTGCTTGACTTGGATATTGGTTTCCTCCTTTCCTTTGGCCACACAGTAGCTTTCTCTCGTTTCCAGGGAGGGCGGACACTTGGCAGGGCCTCCGGACGACACGACATAAGCGAACGCGAGGCATCGTGTGGGCTGCCCGTTGCCGTTAGGTCCCTTGTCCCCTGGGGCAGCTCTGGGGAAGGTGATGGAGGTTCGGGGCGCTTGGGGAAGACTGTGAAGCCACACGGGACCCCCGAGCCTCGGCCTGGCACCTTTCCCCATGGGCTCTGGCTTCAGTAGCGAGATCGCCGGGCCCGGGGCCTGTCCCTGTCCCCTTGGCCTCCGCCACTCTGGCTGTGGCCGTTCCCTTCGGTGAGCACAGAGGTTCCGCTGCCCCGGCAAGTGAGGGCTGAGCTCTAGAAAAGCAAAGCTGCTGGGACTCGGGGGGCCCGACGATTCCCCTTCCCTCGGCGCCTCTAGGAGGTCAGTTCATCGCTCCCAGTGGAACTAACTAAGAGGAAGAGGGAGCCTCAGTTTGTCCAGGTTTGTGGGATGGGAGGCAGCCCATGCAGGGAGCGCTGTGGCCGGACCCCTGCGGGGGTAAACGTGTCCCTGCCCAGGGGAGGCTGAGGAGAGCCATGGGAGAAGGTTCCAGACCCAGTCTTGGTGCCGGGGGACTCACTGCAGCTTTCCAGCTAGAGCCGCCTCGAGAGGCGGTGTTTAATCACCCGTTTAACTGTACACGCTCGCTCCGTCCTCCCAGGAAGGAGGCAAAACATGGGCACGCGTGCCATGCTTCAAGCTCTTGGCAAGTGAAAATAATCTCGCAGCCTTCGCCTGAATTACACAGGCTGCGTAGGAGACGAAAACAGCCTCGTCGTTTTTCTGGTGTCGACGACTGGCTCTTACGCTTCCATCCAATTGTGCAGATTGGTATTAGTATTGAGGGATTCTGAAAACCTTCTGTGCGCGTTGATGATGTGATGCCCCTTCCCCTACTGTGAAATCCTAACTGTAAGCACAGATAGCACGGGAGCCGTGGTACGGAAAAGGGTTTCTTGGACGTTGTTACCAATGCCGATTTAAGGCAGAGATCCTAGATTTTCCTCCAGAAAATTTTCTGCTGTTCTCGCTTCCCAGAATATCCAGGATATTCTTTTCCAGAGCACCTCGCCAGGAGTTTAGCCACTTATAACATTTTAAACT
The DNA here is from genome assembly GCA_002007465.1 of Ailurus styani. Lineage (NCBI taxonomy): Eukaryota > Metazoa > Chordata > Mammalia > Carnivora > Ailuridae > Ailurus > Ailurus styani. The sequence goes on along the minus strand of LNAC01000304.1, from coordinate 1,923,260 downwards.
CTTACTTGTTTATCTTGGTGAGTTTTCCTGGCTAGCAAGGAAATCCAGCATTACGATTGGGTCCAAGTGAAGAAAAAAGAACCTTTTGTATTTTTTTTTTTAGGTCTATGTGTGTTGTTAATTTTTGTAAACGGGAGCTGGCCGTGAGCGCAGTCTCTGGGTTAATGATAGAATAGGTGTGTGTGCGTGTGCGTGTGTGTGTGTGTAGTATATATAAACTTTTAATGATGGAAAATGTCAAATATACACAAAAGTAGAACAAATGGTAGCGCAGAGCCCTCCCGTGCCCTTCTCCCCACCTCACCAGCCAGCCACACGAGGGGCAGTCCTGTTTTGTCTGTCACCACATCCCCCAAACCCTTACTGCCTTCTCGAGGCAAATCCCAGAATCATATTGAATCCACAAACAGCTCTTCTCAGGTTAGGGATTCCTTGTGAAAGCATAACTATAATTAATGCCTGTACCCCACTTACTAGTCGTCTCTTAACATCGTCCCTTCTTCGGCAAGTTTTCCCATTTCTCCGGCACATTTGGGTCCAGCTTCGGACGAGGCCCAGGCCCGCACAGTATACTTGCTTGGTGTGTCTCTGAATCTCTGCCCCCTATCCTTTTTTTTTTTTCCCCTCCCCTTTCAGACAACTTACTTGTTGAAGAAATCAACTTGCTTGTCCTGTAGAATTTCCCTGATGCTGGATTTTGCCGCTTCGCTGCATATTTCGCGTGTTCCTCCGCCCCCCGCCCCCCGCTAGTATGCAGACTAGCGCAGTTAGCGCGACACCTGATCTGATTTGAGTTCAAGTCCTTTTTCTCTTCTTTTTTTGGGGGGGGGGGCAAAGTCTGTTTCGTAGCTGGTGGTGGCGTTGCTTCCGTTGGGAGCCGCAGACTCTCCAGTGACGTGGGGAGCGTCCGCGGGTTCCGGCGCGCTCAGCCGCATGCGTCCACTCCTAACGTTTCCCATCAGCCTCGCACCTGATGCTGGGCACGTGCACGTACGAAAGTGCTCAGGACACGCTCCCACAGGTGGGTTTGCGGGGTCAGAGAGCAAATGCATCGGTCGTACCCAGGAGATGTTGCCAAATCCCCCTCTAGGGCTTGTGCCCTGTTGCCTTCCTACCACTAACCGACGAGTTTCTGTTCCCACGGCCGTGCCAGCAGAATGTGTTGTCAATGCTTTTGCGCTTTTGCCAGTCTCACGGGCGAGAGATGGGATCTCAGTGTAGTTGTAATTTGCATTTCTCTTGAGGCCTTTTATAAACGTCTTCAGAAAGTAGGAGCAGCATTTACGAGTACGAAAGTCTTCTGGAAAATCGAGCTTTTTCCAGTGAAAATGCTGTTGGGCTCCAGTGCCCTCCAGTTTGTGAAGATTGTTGGGAAAAACGATCTTACTGTAACTTGTCAGCCACATCCAGGGCCAAGGGCGGGGGACTCAGGAGCAGACCGTGCGCGGTTTCCCTGATGGGCGATGGACGAGAATGTGCTGAGCGTGCCAGAAGTTACTCTGGATCCCCTGGAGATAGGGACCACACCTCGTGTCAGATTCTGAGTTGTCCCGCAGCCAGAAGGCTCATTTAACGTTGCTTCACCCCGAGTTTCCCATGCTTAACCTGCCACCGAAGCTCTTTCCATCAGGACACCTGTGCGGTCCCCGTGTGCCGGCGGGATGGCCCGAGACGCCCTGGGAGGGGGGCGCCCGTCCTGCCCGCCTTCTTAGCAGCCGTTGTGAGTGGCGCGCTGGTGCCACCCCCGGCCCCCGGCCCTTCTCGCACCTTTGGTTGCGGTCGCTGTTACGGCTTACCGTTCTCATGCCGCAGTCATGGGGACTCCTGCAGTGTCTCCTGTGCTTGCGGCGGGCTCCTGGGGCTTTTTCTCTCGCTTAAAATACAGTACCTGGCTGGGCGCCTGGGTGGCTCAGTGGGTTAAAGCCTCTGCCTTCAGCTCAGGTCATGATCCCAGGGTCCTGGGATCGAGGCCCGCATCGGGCTCTCTGCTCAGCGGGGAGCCTGCTTCCTCCTCTCTCCTCTCTCTCTGCCTGCCTCTCTGCCTACTTGTAATCCCTCTCTCTGTGTCAAATAAATAAATAAATTCTTTAAAAAAAAATACAGTACCTGGTGCAGAATGAGTTGAACCCCATACTCACCTCGTCACCCACTGCTTGCCTGCATCCACCCCCGGCCACCCCGTGACTCTCCCCACTGGAACTTGTGTGCCTGGGCCACCCTTTCCCGCACATTCCACACACCTGTTCCCTCCCTGCTGTAGTTTTCTGCACAAACGGTGTCTCACCAAGACCCTCGCTTAAGCACTGGCTCGAAAAAGGACCCCTTTCCATCGCCCTCTGTCCTGGAGACTGGATTCCTTTTCCTCAAAACCCCGATCGCCGATCGCCGGCTGCCCTAGTGAGTCACTTTTTGTGGCCTGTCTCCCTGCCGAGCACGCCGGAGAAGCGGGACTTTGCTTTGCTCCCCGCACGGTCCTCGGGTCGCAGACGGCTGCCGGCAGAG
>LNAC01000304.1:1896674-1920495 GCA_002007465.1 Ailurus styani | reverse complement strand
CCTGGCTGCCGGGGGCCGCTGCGCCGGCCGTGTCGCTGTCGGTCGCCGGCGCCCTGGGGGGAGCCTGGGCTGCCCCGTACGGCCGCTGGGGGGCGCCTCTGTCAGTCGCCCCGCGGCTTCTTAGCAGCTGGCCTCCAGCACTGCTTCTGTTCCGCGGATCCAAGATCAAGGTGCCTGCACGGCCGGGTTCTGTGTCTGCTGAGGGCAGCTTCCCAGTTCCTGAAGAGCCATCTTGCTGTGTCCTCACGTGCCGGGAGGGCCAGGGAACTCTGTGGGGTCTCTTTTATAACAGCACTGACCCCCTTCTCGGGGGCTTCTCCCTCATGACCGGATTACCCCCCGGAGGCCCCACCACCGAGCAGCGTCACGCGGGGATTCAGGGTCCCAGTGCGTAACCGGGGGGCGAGGGGGATCAACCTTCTGTTGAGCGGTTATCGCTTTTCTGTCATTTTATTTCAGATGGATAAGCGCGCGCTTGGGCTCTTAATTAAAATTAAAAAAAGAAAAGACCGTTCTTTTGGCAGTCACAGATGTTTCTGTTTTCTTTATGAAATGGAATGTATTGGTATTTTAGAAAAATACCGAATCACTGACCACATCCTCTGAATTTGACCAAATCTCCAGAGGGAATTTGAGCGAAGGGAGAATACTCCCAAAGAAATGAATTTTGCAGATGTAAAGGAAGAGGTTTCCTAGCCTTTGAAGTTTTTATTAGATGAAGATTTATCATAGTCGAAAATTGGAAGTGGTGTGAATTCTGTGAAACATTGCTTGCCTTCCTGAAAGCATGCGGGCCCGACCTTGGCTGCTGTGAGCAGGGGCGCGCCTGCGGTATCAAGGGCCATCTCTGTACTTGGCAATCCAGTGCAGACTTGGGAACTGGGGGATGGGGGTTTGAACGCTGGCGGCTCTGCCAGGTCTCCGCTTGTCACCCTGGGCCACTTAGTTCACCTCTCTGAGGCTCAGGTTTTTCATGATAAAATCTGAGAAGGTTCTGCATGTCCCATAAAGCCATTGAGGGGATTCTCGGAGGTGACAAATGCAAAGCATACAGCCAGATGCTGGCACTAGTAGGTGCTTGATGCATCGAACTATTTTAATGTACTCTTTATACAATATAATTATATATAATATGATCGAGTAATATATACTATATAAGATGTCTACATAAGGTTATGTTTGCATGGTACATAGTAATCCTTTTGTATGAGTATATATTCTCATTTAATGTAATAGTAATAATATTATTAACATAATATATAATGTATAGTTATATAATGTAATAATAATATATAACCTTTTAAACAACAGTATTCTCTCTGAAACACCAGAACTTCAAGATCATGTTCCATGGTAGCTTTCACATTTTTTAATCGGTGGTATCTTTTTCCCTTTCCTTTCCTGAAAGTGACATCTTCTGTGCATCTCAGACGTCCCCTGTCTGAGACAGAGCAAAGAGGGGGTGTGTGCTGAAGCAGGGGTGAGGGTCCCCAAGCCTAGTCTCTCCCTTTAGCTGCTCCTGCTCCCCACACCAGGACACCTTCGGAACAGAGTGGAAACAGCTGTTCTAGGCCAATCTGCTTTCTCTTCGAGGTCTCAGAGCCACTTGGGTAGAGCTCAAAGTGCAGGTCCGTGGCCTTGAAGTTGAACTGTCGTCCTCCGAGGTGCTCTGTGGTGTCTGCTGATGGGATGAATTACGGGCCGCTGATCCCCCTTCCTGAGGGGATTTGGGGCCTAATCGTAGAAGCTGGTGCCTCGACAGGCTGCTGGCCCAATCCCTGGGTTTACTGATGGCCACGCTTAGGCTTTATTGCTACCAAAAGCCGTAAGGAAGTCACGGCGCCGGAGTGTGAAGCTGGAGCTGACACGCGTAGTGGCTCGCATCACGGCCCTAACACCACCTGTGTGTGTCTGTACTTCCCTGGCTGTTTGATTAGCCTTGATTTTCAAGCAGTTGACAAGGTTTTGTTCTGTGTAGTGGAGTTCCCTTTCTCCGCATGGGTGTCGGTGTCAGACGCTGATCTACTGGCCAGGAGCTTCATTCTGGAGGAGCTATAGACCTGCTTAGCAGCGGGGCTGGTCCTTGACTGTTAGAGAGAAATCCGCTTTCTCTGGCCCCAGGTTTTTGGTCTGAGAATGAGGTAAACCCTTTTCTACTACGACTTCATCAGCTTTTGTGGGTTGTTGGTTGTGGCATGAAATGCGACGTATTGGAAAGCCTTTTATCAGAAGGTGAATACAGGGAGACATTATTCCGCCAACGAGTCTGAATTTTCTCCTCAAGAAAAGTTGGGCCACTTCTTTGGCTGATGTGCTTGTGACATGGATGACCTTCTATTTCTGCCTTCCTTTAGGGACTCTCAGTTGTCCGTGAAACAGCTGAAAAGGGAAAACACGTGGCCCTGCCACGTTGGGACGTAGGGCCGTCGCCGTGGAATGTGTGGGGACCCATGATGCACTCGCATCCACCCCACGGGAGAGGACTCCGGACCGCTTTTCATAAATACATCATTTGAGGCCGAGGCAGGCCCAGCGATGCTCTTGAGCCCTGGGGCCTGACTCCAGAGGGAGGAAATGGGCTCCTGCCTGTTTTATTTGTCCTTCTCTTATTCCAAGCATGCCGATGGCTCAGATCAACTCTGGGGTTAGAGAACCAGAGTTGGTGCTTTATTTTACCCTGTCTCCCGTGAGTACGCAGCTTCAGCGTCGTCCCGAGAGTCAGACTAATCACCGCAGACATTACTTGCCAGGCGCCTTGCCGGGTAGGCGTTCTCTTGACATTTGCTCCTTAAATGGGGGAAACATTAAGCGGAGATATGAGGGGTTGAAGCGACTTGCCCAGGGGCCCGCAGACGCCGGGGTCCCGCTGGTACTCGGCAGCCTGCCAGGGTGCTTTGGTGAGTGGGGAGTCAGGGAGTTTGGGCTGGCCGTTAAGGATCCAGATTCCCCGTCACGGGGGGGAAAGGTGTAGCAGTAGGACCTGCCGAATGGTGGATCTGGAATTGGAAAGGCCTGCTCATGGCTTTCCAGAGAAGGAATTCGTGCCGCTTCTGCACCAAAATATTCCAGCCTCCTGAGCGCTGAGGGCCTCCAAGGCTCAAGACCCAGGCAGGGGAGGTGGGACGAAGGGGGTGCTGTAGGAGACCGCCTGCTCTGCGGGGGCCGGGGCCAAGCCTGGGCTTGGTCAGCGCTCGGCTTCCACCCCCCAGACCAGGCCTCGTGTGCACGGGGCGGCCTGGCTGGAAGGAGAGAAGGAAGGAGGGAGGGAGGGCGGGCAGGAGGAAGCTGGAATGGATGGAAGGAAGGATGAATGGGTGTGTGGATTGAAGAGGCGAGTAGTAGGGGGAGAAAGAGAGAGAGAGGCATTCGAACCGGAGTGAGATAAAAGAAAGGTAGAGGAGACACAGAGTTTGCAGTTTTATGTGAGGCCTCATTACTGCATTGTTCACAACTTTTTGCTCTTTCCATGTGTTCTTGCTCGCAGATGTCACTCGTGTGTTTATTTAATAGACATTTTTGACCACTAACCCAGATCCTCTCCGCTCAGAGAGGAGTTAAAAATCTCAGGAAATTACTTAAGCCACGCTTGCTTGCCTAATCATTAGTAGAGGTCATGGGAATCCTGGTTCGCAAGTCCTCACCTGCATTGGATGTTCTTGGAGCAAAGGAAGTCGTCCACCGGTCATGTCTCATCCCTGTGCATATACCACAGCAAGGAAGGTTTTATGGGCTCTTTATTTTTCTCTGCCCAACCAATGTGTTTAACTGTGTTCCACCTTTCCATAAAGCTTCTGAGTTTTTCACTGTTGTCCAGTGGATTGTTAGACTCTCGCATGGAATGACTCTTGATTTTTCTTTTTAAACCAGGATCGATCGTAAGATGTCAAGCGCTCACACCAACTACAAACTGGATGAGGCACAGGCCATAATGAGTGAGCTCCGGACCATCAAGAAAGCCATTTGCACCGGCGAGAAGGAGAGGCGGGACCTGATGCAGGTAGGGGCTGGCCCTCTTCACATCCCGTGTCCACTCATCTGTCCGCCTACGTGTCTGTCTGTCTGTTCGTTAACATTTTAGGAAAATATGTGTTTACGATATGTATTATATATTTGTCATGTAGACAATTCATATGTATTTTAAAATGTACGTACAGTCATATGTGTATATATGTTCTCTAACTGTGTGTATGTTTCTGCGTACTGTGTATTAAAATATTTAAAAGTATGGGTGTTAGTTTCCTAGGGCTGCCATGACAAAGTACCATGGACTGGGAGAGAACAACTGAAAGTGATTCTCTCAGAGTCTGGAGGCCAGGGGTTCACAGTCAAGGTGCTGGCAAGGCCACTCTCTCTCTGAAGGCTCGAGGGGCCGACCCTTCCTTGCCTCTTCCAGCTTCTGGGAGCTGCTGGCGATCCTTGGCATTCTTTGGCTTGTAGATGCCCCACTCTGATCTCTGCCTCCGTCATCCCATGGTGTTCTCCCTGTGTCTCTGTGTCTACATTATTCTCTTATAAGGATGCCAACCACTGGATTCGAACCTACTCCGATTCAGTATGACCTCACCTTAACCTGATTCCATCTGCAAGGACTCCCTTTCCAAATAAGCTCACACTCACGAGTTCTTAGGACTTGAACGTATCATTGGGGAGGATAGTGGGTGACCCAGATCATTCAACAATCAAAATAACTTAAAAAGTCTCTGATGACAAGTCTTGCCACCACCCCACTCTCTTGTCCCCGGTAACTGGTTTTGTTAGCTTCTTGTGTGCCCTGCCAGCATTTTTGCAGACACGGGAGAGCACACGTTCCACTGTCCCCACAGAAAGCTGGGGCTTCCTCGCATGACCCTAGTACCCTGTCCCCTTTTCTGCACCTGTATGCAGCAAACTTCTGCCTTCCTCGATGTGGCCACATAGTATTCTACTACGTGGGTAGATTATAGTCATATGGCTGGGATCATTGGGGCTTTCTACCGCTTTCTTTTTGGTCCCTTGAACTTCTGGAGATTTCGTTATTTTTAGAAAAAGCTTGATTTTTTGCAGGTGGATGCACTCCGGTGCTTCCGTTATGGTTTTCATTTTTTGCTCAACACCCTGGGTGCCTAGTAGGCGTGTGTCTAGATTTCTGCAGAATGTAAGGCGTAGAAGGACGTGTGAAGCAGAGCTCAGACTTGTGGGCCAAAGGAGACAGGTGCACACATAACTGCCTTGCACGGCAGTGCTTCCGAAGGTCAAGGATTCAGGAGACTTGTGGGGCATCCCCACAGTGGTCATTCAACTGCCCGTTCCTGGGCCTACCCCAGGCCTGCTGACTTAGGCTCTGGAGGTGCCACCCACTAATCTGTGTTTTCAGATGCCCTCCCAGGTCATGAGAGGTCAGTGGTCAATGGTTAGATTTCCCCTGAGCGCTGGTGGCAAGAACAGCTCCTGCCATTGACTGCGGCCTCTGAGGGCAGCGTTGGACAAGATGCGGTGTGGACGTCCCCCATCTAATCTAAGTCCAAACCCCAGGGGTGAGCCAGGTGGTAGTCCACCACGGGGGCTTGGAGGCCTTGCCCCAGGAGGTTGAACTGACTTCTCTGCCTTGGCCTTTCCAAGTGTGCCGAGCCGGGGCAAGCCACCCACAGGCCTCGAGTGGGTTCCCCACTGAGGAGGCTGGAAATAGAATTTCTGTAAGAAGCTTCAGACCCCAGCACCCTCGCCGGGGAGCTCCCGGGAGAGGCCTGGGCAACGTCCTCTCTAGGAAAGTCCAAGAAGTTGTTCTGTCTGTCTTTTACGACCTTAACGGTATTGGCCCATTCCAGCATGCCTTCGTCTGGGTCCAGAGCCAGCTGCGCGTGTCATGCTGCACCTGCGTGTTCTCGTGTCTGCAGAAACAGCTGCTGGAGCGAGATCTATCCCAGAGTCTTCTAGAAAACTGTAGAAAATCGGAGTTCTTTTTGACTTCACCCAAAGGAGTCATGTACACCAGAAGACATAGTCACTCTAGTTTTTGGCACACTAACATCCATACGCGATGAGTCTTCACCATGTAGAGTTATGACTGAAAAATCAGGTTCTAAAATTACGTTAACTCGCCTGGGAGTGGTTTTCCTTCTGTGTGGTTTATACAGATCTCAAGGCGGCGTTCATGTCTGTCAGACTCACTTATTGATACAACATTTTGGATGGCAGGGCTCCCCCCCATTTTACTGAGGTACAGTTGACAGATAAAATTTTAGAAATTTAAGGTGTACCACCTGATGACTCGCTATACACATAGAAGGTGGAATGATCACCATGATAAAGTTAGTTAACACACCCATCACCTCACATGGGTACCTCGTTTTTTGTGTGTGTGATGGAAACTTTTAAGATCTCCTTTCTTAGCAGCTTTCAGATATGCGACACAATATTGCTAACTGTAGTCACCACGCTGTACGTTCCGGCCCCGCAACTTACTCATCTTAGAACCCGACGTCTGTACCCTTTGACCCCTCAGCCGCTGGTGACCGCCATGCCCCTCTGTTTCTCGGAGTTTGGCTTTTTGGGAGGGAATGCTTAATTTTTTTCTTTAGGAAACAGAAAGGTTGCAAAACACAGTAAAAACGGTACCACAGTTGTTCTCTACGTTATTCCCTCGCTGCCAGGAGGCCTCGGTCCCTGTCTGATTTGGACGCAGGTGGCAGGGGACGGCTCTTTCACGTCTCACGGGAATGGGGGTCGGGGGGGCCAGCTCTCCGGTGCTCACGCAGCCGCCCTGCAGCCGACAAGACGACTGCTCCTACAGGGAGGAGAAGCATGATCACCTCTGCTCGAGTAACTCGTTTCCTTCTATCGCAGAGCCTGGCCAAGCTGACCGATGGCTTCAAGAACAGCTTTTCTCTCAGCAACCCTCCGCCCGAGTTCCCTCCCAATCCGGGCGCGCTTGGCGATTCCTTACCTCAGCAGTTCTGCGAGGCGGGGTCTCAGACTGACATCATTGGAGAGGTACGCCCAGGCCGGGGGGGGGATGAGCCGACCGTGCCTCATGATTTGGATTCTTTAAAACAGCAGAATCCTTCTGAGAATTGAGTTTAGATATGTTGTTTTCTTTTTAAGATTGATTTATTCAGAGAGAGAGAGAGAGAGAGAGAGAGAGTGCAGCAGGGGGGAGGGGCAGAAGGAGATGGAGAAACCTAAGCAGACTCTGTGCTGATCCCAGAGCCCGACACGGGGCTCGATCTCACAACCCTGAGATCACGACCTGAGCCAAAACCAAGAGTCGGAGGCCTAACCGACTATGCCACCTCGGCACCCTGAGTTTAGATGTGTTTTTAACAGACATATGACATTTAATTTAATTTAATAAATTTGTTTTTTAAGATTTTATTTATCAGTAGAGAGAAAGAGCATGAGGGGGGGGGAGCAGAAGGAGAGGGACAGCAGACTCCACAGAACCTGACGTGGGGCTCCATCCTATGGCCCTGAGATCATGGCCTGAGATGAAATCAAGAGTCGGACACTTAATGGACTGAGCCATCCAGGCACCCCGACATGACATTCTAGGGCAGGAATCAGCTAACTTTTTCCATAAAGGTCCAGATGGTAAATATTTTAGGCCTTTGTATGCCATGCAGTCTCTGCTAAAACTACCTAACTTTGTTGTTATAGTGCAAAAACCACCATAGGCAATATGTGAACGAATGGTCAGGACTGTGTTCCAATAATACTTTATTTATAAAAACGGGATCGGATTCAGCCTGTGGGGACCACAGTTTACTGATCTTTGGCTTAGACCAGTGATTTTCAGAGGCTTTGTTTCTGTGTCACCCTGAGGTTATGCTTTGATGCTATTTCTTATTCTAAAAGAATGTCAGGAAATTGAATTGAATAAAAATTAATTTTCCTTGGAACTTGGAAGAATTTCATAATGCCCATTTTGATAATTACTGAAGCCTTGAGTTAGCTACAAAAACAAAGTTGGCAATCATCATCGGAAGTAGGGTAGTGAATACTTTAAGATACTACTGTTGTAATGTTATTGAGTGAAGTTTATTACAAATGGAAAACAAATGGATAAAAAGAGTTGGCTTCTTAGGGCTTATTAAGTAAAGATGAGACATCTGTGGAATGTGGAATGTCCTCCCCAAAATTAAGTACAGGAAAAGGAAAAAACAGGAGAAAGAAACCATTGACAAAAACCTCTGTGTTTTAAGTAATTAGCTAATCTTCTGAAATTGGGAAAAATAGTATCTCTTTGAGTAAAGTATGGTAAATAATGACTCTTTTTGTCTTGGCGTTCTCAAACAGTCCTATTTTCAGTTTTCATTCTCAGAGGTACACTTAGACGTTGTTGTTTTGTTTTGTTTTTTACACCTAGACATTTTCGACCAGGTGGTTTTGGTTTAGAGAATATGGTCCCCATCTATATAACACACAGAGAAGAACCTGTTAAGTCAGACACGGCTGCCATTTTTGCCTAAAGATTTTGGCATGCAGGAAGGAAAGAAGGATAAGACTCATTGAATTCCATGAATAATTTATTGCTGTGATCATAGGTTAGAATTAGAATTTAGGGATTTAGCTAGTTTGAGAGAAACAGGTAAGATCAAATGTTCTTTAATGATCTAGGTAAGACTTTCTAAAAATATCAGGTGTGGAGCAGTTGGTTATACTGTCACAGAACTTGAACCGTAAGTCGTCGTGTTGGTGAGGTTACTGGGGGCGGTCCTGGGTTGACAGCTTCCTGGCTGTTAATCTTGTTAGTTGTTTCCATATCCTTTTGATAGACGAGGGGATTGACGTGCCAAGTCACCTGAGGTCATGTGGTGTTTGAATCGACATCTCTGAGGCCTAAACCCCTGTGCTTTCTACTACATCATGCAGTTGTAAAAAAAAAAGTGTATTGAAAGGCTGAACTGGATTAGTTGGCTATTGCTGCATAACTCATTACTCCAAAACCTAGCACTTGAAGCAGCACAGCTTTATTATCTCAGACCATAGCTCAGGAGTCTGGGCAGGGTCCTCTGCCTCGGGGGCTCTCCCGAAATTGCAAGTGAGGAGTCACCCAGGGCTGCAGTCTCATCTGGGGCTCGACTGGGGAAGGGACCACTCTGAAGCTCACATGACCATTGGCAGGATTGACTTCCTCATAGGTTGTTGGACGGAGGGCCCTCCTTTACTGTACAGACCTCTCCAGCGCAGTAGCTTGCTTTGTCAAAGTGTGCAAACTGAGAGAGTCTGCTAGCAAGATGGAAGTCACCATCTTTTGTAACAGAATCAGAGAAATGGCTTCCCATCATCTTTGTTGTATTCTATGAGTTACGATCTAATCATGGCCCTAGGGCACTCTCAGGGGGATTTCACATGGGGTGAATCCCAAGAGGCAGAGAGCATCGGGGACCATCTTAGACATTTGCACAGCTGGCTTAGTTCTCACTTCCGTGCTATAGGACTACTTTGGAACTGTGAAGCAGGAACCTGTTGAATCCATTGGGCTGTAGGTTTCTCCTTTTTTGACCAAGATGTCCATTTTGTTCTCAAAGAAGAGCATGAAAACAGAGCTTAGAGATCTATAGACAGCACTGAGAAGAGGTTTTAAGAAATGACATTTCTTGGGCACCTGGGTGGCTCAGTGGGTTAAAGCCTCTGCCTTCGGCTCAGGTCATGATCTCAGGGTCCTGGGATCGAGGCCCGCATCGGGCTCCCTGCTCAGTGGGGAGCCTGCTTCCTCCTCTCTCTCTGCCTGCCTCTCTGCCTACTTGTGATCTCTCTCTCTCTGTCAAATAAATAAATAAATAAAATCTTAAAAAAAAGAAAAAAAAGAAATGACATTTCCTGGTCTTGATGTGAGGTCAGCGACAGGAGTCTCTAACAAACAAGGTGATGAGGTGACAAGTAGCCATTTCCAGTGTAGACAGTTTCTGGAGATGAGATGCTATAGCCTAAATGTATTTATATTAAGGAAACCATGGAGATGGGCTTCAGATAAGGCTATTAAAATGTGTACAATGGTGACACGTCTCATTGGAGAATGCTCACTCCGTCCCTCATTCAAACCAATAAAGATATAAAGAAATTCCTATTGATGTATATCAAAACTGGTGTCAATACATTCAGCCCTAAAAAAAAAAATAAATAAATAAAATACATTCAGCACTAGTCATTCAAGTAGAATATTTTCAAATGTTTGCTGACATGAGGTTATTAAAAAAAAAAGACTTAGTGGGTATAACATGGTCTAGGTAAGGTCAGATCTATGGAGTTAATTGATTTAGTGAACTAGTATCATATACTTCCAGGAATGAAGGAAGAATAACCAAGGTGAACTACAGTTACCTCCCACACAGGTCTTTTTGGTTTTGTTTTAGGAATTTGTGTAGTTCGGCGTAATTGGTATGAAAATATTGAAGTATAGCTCGTGATCATGTCAGGGCGCCACGTTTCAATTCCAACTCCCAGGGTGATGGGCCCCCTCAGGCTTTTGCACACCTTGCTTTCCTTCCTTTTGACCTTTAGTTCTTTAACATGCTGTGTAACATTCCAAGGAGGCCTGCAGCCCATGCCTCACACAGCTCGTCTGTCGTCTTCAGATCTCACGACTTCTTAGGAGAACATCATTCTTCTGCATTCACTGAAGAACGAGAGAACGTCCTGTACAAAATGGGATGAATATTTTTGTCTTTGTGTCAACTTTTACCAAATAATTCCCGACTTTTTTTCCAACTTAATTAGTTGTTGTTGTTGTTAAGAATTACACAATAGATGAATACACTTCCACTGTTTAAAAAAAAATGCACAGTGTTTGGGAAGTGGCGGGCGAGCACTGTTTGGTGTGTTTCCTTCCAGACCCTTGAGAGATGGAAATGTAAAGACAAATTAAAATACTCGTCACTGTTGCTGAAAGTTGAAATGAATTTTCTGTTTTGAAAATATGTCTTTAATACATTCCCCCCCCCCTTTTTTTTCTTCTGTTCCGGAAAGTTTGTCTTCGATGATAAAACAAGACTTGTGGACCGAGTCAGGCTTAATTGGCAGTATGAGGAAGCCAGAAAGAGGTAAGAAGCTCCTTTCTCAAACCTTTTGCCTTCTGTTTCCGTCCTCTCTCCCCTGGAAGGAGGTTTTGTGGCGCTCCAAGCTGGGCCTGTCCACTTTTTATCAGAAAGCAGCGTCTGCTAGAGCGCAGAAATCCACGCTCTTCCGTTGTGGGGAAGCCTCTTAATGCCCATGACAAAAAAATTTCATGTGCATTTAAAATGTGTAATTCTCACTATTGCGAGCAGTTCTAAAGCCATGACTGAATAAAGACAGAGACTTTCCCGCCTCCTTCTCCACCTCCCGACCAGCCGCAGTCCCTCCGACCTGCTTCGGGAAAATTGCCTTCTCTTTTAGATATGTCGTTTCTAACTCCAGAGGTTAATGGAAACAGCCACATATCTTGGTTTAAAAGACAGTTTAATAAGGCCTGGGTCAGCAGGTGCTAGCGGTACCTCACCCGCGGGATTTCGGTGGAGAGCATCTCAGCGCAGCCTTTCCTGTTGACCTTCGCTGTAAATCGTCTGCCCTTGGAGAATTGAGACTTGACCCTGTCTGTACATGTTCAGAATTTGTCTTTCTGTCCCCCCTCCCGGCCCTAAGCATCGGACAAGGGCAGAATTGAGAGGCAGTGCGTAACGCTCACAGGCAGGCCGAATTTTTTGCATGTCACGTTCCTTCCCACGTTCGCAGGACTCTGGTTTCGGTATTCTGACCCTGCCCTGGCTTTCGGGTCCCCTTTCTAGAGGCTCTCTCTCTTTTGTGTCGTCTGAAAAGAGCCTTAAAACCAAATTATTTCCACATATGTGCTTCAGAAAGCTATGAAGCATATCTTTTTAAAGAAGTTTCTTTAGTCACATATGAACTATTTTCTGGGAGGGTATGGGAGAAGGAGTGGAACGCCAGGTCCGGTAAGGGGGTCCTTTCTGGAAGCGAAATAGTTGGGTCTGTTTCATACACTGTATCGTTCCTGATGTCTGGAAATCCACTTTGTCGCCTTTTTAGAAAATGTAAAAATAGCAACAAAAACGGATCAGATGACTCCCGGCTAGAGGGCTGGCATGAGCTGACACGGGCTTTCCGTTTGCTCAGAGCTCGTAGACCCGCTTCTTCCTGGCTTCTCACCCCGTACCCGTGGTGGGCCTTATGTTTCCACACAGACCACTGCCAAGTGCATTCAGCCGTGCTGCTTATCTCCGGGGTCATGTTCTCCGTCTGCCGTGTGTGCCTTCTCCTGTGTTCGCCGCTGTTTGTGAGGGGCCCTTGTCCCCTTGGAATCTGCCTCTGCTCGTTCTTGCATGTTTCTTCTGGACCGCACAGTGTGGGTGCTGGAATTTGCTGTGCCATATTGCAGTGCAGAAAATAGACGGTTGCTACGCTTCGCAACATAATTGTTACATGTTTTGCTGCGACATTTACTAAACATAGCAAGTGATTTCTTTGTTTTCTAGAGGTAGTACGGGCACACAGTGAGTAAACTTTTAAATGTTGAGACAAGACATTTAGGCAAAAAGGCAAGTATTTAAGAAAATTATTCAGGGGAGGACACTGCATTTCATTGGCATCTTTTAAATGACAGTGCTGTCTCAGGATGGACCTTATTAGGAGCTCTGCACGCTACATAGGGTGGGGGCGGGGGGCGGGGCCCCGGTGGGCCAGAAACGCCGTTCTGGGCTCCATCGGCCACACTGAAATATCGGGGACCCGCGTGGAGATGGCCTGGATCGGCTGGCACAAGCACGGCGTGTCCTTTTCCCACGAGCGCAGCGGTTCCCACCAGGCGGAGTGGGGGAGGGGGGACCTTACCCCCAGGGGACGACTTCTGGCCGCGTCTGGAGGCAGCTTTGGTTGTCGCCACTCCGGGGACCTGCTCGGCTGCTGCTCAGCATCGTGCGGCACCAGTGCCGAGGCCGAGGCCCGGCGCTCTGGTGGGAGGACGGGGGTGTCTCTGCGGGGCCGCGCCCACGGGGCTTCCTGCTGGCCGCTGGGCCTGGGGGACCCCAGTCGCTTCATCCGCACCCGCAGCGGGGGGCAGAGGAGCTGCTGGGAGAATGGGAGATTGTACTCCTCTCTCTGCAACACCGCGCCCTGTTCTGGACATGTCAGGAGAAGCTGTGTGGTTTCAGCGATGCGATGACCTATGGTCTTTAACCCGTTTCGGAGATAAACTCCTCCCCAGCTAACAAAAATTCGTCGGTTTATCAGTGGCTCTGCCTGCGGGCGAGGACCTCTCTCTACCCCCACGTGGGCAGCACCTGTGGGGTTGTGTGCGCGTGCGCGCACACTTGCGTTTTCCTCTTTGTCTTTTTTACAAAAACAATACACGATTGTATTGTTTTCGTCACAGGCACGAGCAGTAGAGACCACCCACTTTCCCCTTCCCTGATCCCACTTCCTACCCTTCGAGGTTTGGCGTGACACCTTCCAGGCTTTTGCCTAAACATTTAAATAAAGTAAGCCCAGGATAGTTCAATGTAACATGCGATGCATACATAGCTTAGAGTGCATGGCCATCCCTCTGCGGACAGACATCTTAGACTGTCCTAAGTACGGTTCTTCCTTCTCACAGACAGTGCACATCTTTTCATAGGCCCCCGCCTCGCAGAAACGACTCTTTCCTCGGACTGATACTTAGCAATGAAACGTACAGATGTTAATGCATGTACATGGAAAGGTGGCTCAGGCGGTTGAGTGTCTGACTCTTGATCTCAGCTCAGGTCTTTATCTCAGGGTCCTGAGTTCGAGCCCCACATGAAGCCTACTTAAAAAATAATTAAAGAAAAAAGAAAGTTTTGCTAGATACCCTGACATTGCCTTCCAGAATGACTTAGCTGCCTTGCGCTGCCACCAGCGCTGACAGAGAGCCCTGATTTTCACATCTGCTGAGCGTGATTAAACATCTTCATTCTTTGTCAGTTTTACCAGCATAACGGGCAAAAGACCTCCTCTCAGTTGTCATGTGCTTCTCCCTGGTGTGAATGGTGCATTTCCTGGTCCCATTCAACATAATTTTGTGTGACTTTTGGTTCTTTTAATTGCTGGGCCTGAATTTTTTTTTTTTCTAGACAAGTGATCCTTTCAAAACATGTTAGATGCTGTCATTCCCCTGTTCCACGTGGCTCTCAAGCCTTGAAGGAGGCCGCTTTTGCTCCCCAGGGGACAGTTTTGGCCCTCAGGACTAGGGACAGGGTACAGCGCAGCCCCCCAGAGTGTCAGTAGTGCCTCAGCTGAGAAGCCTTACTCCTGTCCTTCTTATTTTGCTCCTAAATCCCTACTGTGCTTGGACAACGAGGGCCCACGGAGCCGGTTTTCCACTAACTCCGGGCGTTAGCGCGCTCCCCCGTGTCCTCCCTCGCCCTGTGCCGGACGGACATGCCAGGTCTCCAGCCTGCCAGGCACACTCCCGACTCAGTGCCCAGAGTCAGCAGAATAACGGCCCCTCGAGGTGTTCACGTGCCAATGCCAGAACCTGGTGGCTGTGTTGCCTTCCGTGGCAGAAGACACTTTGCAGATGGGATTAAGTTAAGGACCTTGAGATGGGGCGATGGTTCTGGATGATCCAAGGGGCTCACTGTCATCACTAGGGTCCTTAGAAGAGGGACAGTCTGGGAAGGAGATGGGAGGAGGGAAGCAGAGATCAGAGTGGTGTGGGCCACGAGCCAAGGCCTGGGGGCAGCCCCTAGAAATGACACTGCCGTGGAGTCTTCCCTAGAGCTTCTAGAAGGATCACGGCCCTGCCCACCCGTTTTTGACTTTTGGCTTCTGAGATAATTGCTGGGCCTGAATTTTTAAGCTCTCAGATAATAATAAATCTAAGGATTATCTAAGCTCTAAGATAGTAATGCGTGCTGTTTTAAGCCACGGGGTCTGTGAGCTTCTGCAGCAAGAGGAAACTTTGCCGTTTCCTCTGCCGCCAGTGGGGCGCTTCGCCTCAAATCGTCAGGCGGCTTCTGCTCTCCTCTTGGTCACCTTGTCAGAGATGCTTCCCTGATCATCCAGAATAAAGTAGCATGCCCCATTCCCACCCCCATCACCCTGATCCTTCCAGCAAATGTAACCACCTGAGCCGTCCTCCATGTACGAGTTGGCTGCTTTATCATTTGTTTTTCCCTCCGAGAGTGTAAACCCCACAAGGCCGGGGAGTTTTGTCTGTTTAGGTCATCACTATGATTTCAGTAGCTGAATACCCACTGAATAGCTATCGAATGAGTAAACGGGGGTCCCGTTTGGACACACTTGCTCTCTGGCAGCGGGCAGGCAGAAGGCGTTCCTGCCCCAGGGCCCACGTCCTGATGCGAGCCTTGGGGTATTTCCCTTTGACCGAGGAGAGAAAAGGCGTCAAGCTGTGCATGTCTTTAGGGTTCTAACAGAGGCAGGGGATGGTCTCTCCGTTTCAAGAACTGTGTTTACATGATACGTAATCATACTAAGCTCAGCTTACAGCTCGTGGGCCTTCACGGACATTTGAAGAGGCTTGTGACTTGACTCTTTCTGTAATGAATCCTCTTCCTAGGTGCTGGAGGAAACGGCTTTGGCGCTGCACCCTGAAGGGTGCTGGGATTCCGGCTGCCCGTGCATTTGGGGAGCAGGGAGCAGGGCGGAAACTTGTGTGATCGCAAGTCTCTGAGGAGGTGGGGGTTGGCCTGTGGCAGCCGGACCGACGTGTAGTTGCAGAACAAAGGGGTGTGGAGTGGGGGGTGGAAGATACTGCGAGCAGGGAGCACCAGTGCCTTGGAAAGGAGTTGAAATTGCTGGGCATTCCAGGACCTTTGAGTCGGGAATGTTCAGTGTGAGCCATCCCAGTGGGGAGATGTCCAAGAGGGCAGTGGGAGGTACCAGTATGGGAACCCTCCGCAAAACTCCTGGGCTTTACCACTTCTAAGTGTGGGGGGTGGGAATGTGTGTGTGTGTGTGTATCGCAGACGAGTCTTCCCTCACGTATCTAGATTTGAGATTGTTTTTCAGAGTCGTGAAATTGTCAAAATGCGGTGTTCTGGACAATGAGAAGTATCAGGATGTATTCAGATTTAAAGAAAGTTTGTGGAAGTGGGACTCATAATTCCAAGTGGTAGTGTGATTGCTAGAGAATTCCCTAGACCAAACCACCACTCTCATGGTGACTGGTTTTGTGTTTTCAACTCCAGATCATGTGAAATGTACCCAAAAACCTGCTTCTTTGTTTCCCTTTGGGAATGTCACTTTGGATTCTCAAGGCCGACCTCGTGATAGGAATATTTTCACATTATTAGGTAAAAATTTTAGAATTTTTCTTTTTTTTTTTTGGAAGATTATATTTATTTGAGAGAGAAAAAGAGCATGAGAGCGGGGTGAGGAGCAGAGGGAGAAGCAGACTCCCTGCTGAGCAGGGAGCCCGATGCGGGGCTTGATCCCAGGACCGTGGCATCTTGACCCGAGCCAAAGGCAGATGCTTTACCAACTGAGCCACCTAGGCGCCCCAAAATTTTAGGATTTTTTTCAAAGCCAGTTCAGAAGAACAAGGCTTGAAGCAACCCCGGTGACTTGGATAGTTCCTTATTTTTAACCTAAGAGCTCTTGTTCCAGAACTGTGCACAAACTGTAGCTATTTCCATAGCAACACTCACCGTCCAGCTAGGAACAAAAACATTTGGCCCATTCAGTTTCTCTGTGTCTTAGCGTTTGTTGCCAGGATGGGTCCTGCTGTTCTCCGTTGTCAGGAATCAGTGTCGTGTTAGGATTCCAGTCAGATTGGATCAGTTGCTTCGAGTTTTCCTGCATCTCTCCGGTGACGGTGTATCTGGGTTTGGGGGTGAGGCGCAGCCGGGGAGCCACAGGAAAGCATCCTTGCCACTGTGGCTCCACGTGTGGCTCCACGTGAGGGCAGGGAGCGCCGTGGTGGTGTGAGTAGACCCTTCTGCCGCAACGTAGTCTAGATTCGGACTTCTCGAATTTCCGATGTAGAATAGAGAGAGCTGAGCCGAATGGACACCGGTTTATCGACACTGAGCTCAGTCAGCTGATGTGATTTTATCACCCATCTGACCTCGCTCTCAGCGGAGATTTTCCTGCACTTTTGCTTTTCACTTACACAGATATTTACAAAAAATACTAAAGAGAGAGAACATAAGAAGTATCAAACCTGTAGCTGTGATTGAAATCTGAAGGCGCGCGGCTCTAAGCCGACACCGTGCCCCAGATGTGGCCTTGGGGTCCCACCATGTCTCCTAACCATCAGATGGGACCGTGGCTTGCCTGGAGTTCCAGCTTCCTTCCAGAAAGCAGCCATATTTTAGGAACATGCAAAATTATATGGTAGAGTGCAGACTTTAGGTATAAATGCAAATAATTAAGGCTTATTTTGGATAGGTAAAATATACCTCAAAACTGTATTATATTAGAAGTGCATTTTTTTAAAGATTTATCTATTTATTTATTTCACAGAGGGAGAGAGATCACAAGGAGGCAGAGAGGCAGGCAGAGAGAGAGAGGGGAAGCAGGCTCCCCGCCGAGCAGGGAGCCCGATGTGGGCCTCGATCCCAGGACCCTGAGATCATGACCTGAGCCGAAAGCAGAGGCTTTAACCCACTGAGCCACCCAGGCGCCCTAGAAGTGCATTTTTTACAGTAAAAACACAAATCACATTTAGGATTTCCATGTGAATTGTGAGGGTCTCAGTCGTTTCTGCAGCATCAATGCAGGTTTCTATTTGTGGTTTAATGGTGCCTGGGTTGTAGCAGAAAACGTGTTTGGGCAAACAGTGACGGGAAAAATGATCCCTACTTTACCTCTGCCTGCATTAGACCTGTTTAGGGAATAGAATTTGGAGATCACATAATAAATATGAAACCTGAACACTTGATTTGAAGGTTTGCTTTCGTTTCTTCTCTATCATGAGCACATGGACCTACATTTTAAAGCTTTTAAAGGCGTTTGTGAGAGGTTATATATAGGCCATAAAATGTATTACCTATCAAAAATTAGAATCAGTACAGATGACGTTGACATATAGGAAAAAAAAAAGCCCTTGCCAATCAAGTTGCTCTCGGTTTTCTTCAAAAATGACCTTGGGGAAGTTTCTTTTTTCGCCACCTTTAATCATGACCTTACTTGGCCTTCATGTGTCCCATTCCACTGGAATGACATTTCAGGGAAGGAAAAACGTGCCTTTCTGGAGCCTGTTTTTCCCTCCTGCTCCGAGCTGGAATGATGGCGTGCACAGGAGCGGGCTCCCGGCCTCCGGGGCGGCCGTGTGACGTGCCTGTGGAGGAAGGGGCACCGGAACCCGACGTCTGTGTTTAGGCTTCGGCGCAAGGCCCCCCTCCTCTGCCAAACGTGACACACGAGACGTCCTCCTTGCAGATGGCTCGTTTCCGGGCCCGTGGCAGAGTGGACAAGGCACACCGACCGCGTCACAGGCAGAGCCGGCTCGCCTGTCCCTCAGTGAATGCACGAGAAATCACTGAAGGACTCCTTCTAGAGCTTTCGGCTTCCAGTGCAGACACACAAGACGCGTGTGCCTCACTCTCCCGCCGGCTGAGAGCCGGCCCCGAGTGTCTGCATCTCGCGTGTGGCTGGAGGGAAGGAAATGGCACTGGGCGCTGCCTGTCCGTATCCTCCTGGGTTCACAGGCGGCTCTGAGACGACCGTGCAGGCGTTTGCATCCTTGCGAGATTTCATCATGTGACCGAGCACTGCCCTTCAGCGTAGAAACGCGTGCCCCATGCCCAGCGCGGCCCAAACAGCTTTTCCGGGGGGCCACGCGTCTGTGCGTGTTTGTCTCGTAAGCTGCGCAGAGTCACAGCGCGCTGTGTGTCACTCGGGCCACTGGGCTATTTCGGTGGACAGACCTTTTGAAGTTGGCCCTTCGCCTCCCTTCCCACCTGTAATTCTCTTCTTCCCACATTCTGTTTTTCTCGTAGTGGATGTTACTTGAGATTTGCGCAAAAAGAGGAGGGTTATCTGGGGTCGGATCTTCCGCCCCCTCGGCAGCTGGAATGCTTACAGAGCGGCAGCCAGCAGCGCCGGGCCAGCTCAGATGGAATCTTGATCACCCCCATGCACGCCTCAGAAAACTCAGAGAGGGGGCTTCGAAAACTGCGGCTGCCTGTAGTATATGAGTGAGAATCGGTGTGTGTTACGGAGTAATACTGCGAGTGTCAGCTGGGTTCAGAGAGGCTTTCCTGCGGCTTGATCAGATAAATGAAAAATGACGAGGACACGATGGATTTGCTCAGTGTTGTTGTTCTCTTTCATATTCATTCCTTACTTTTGACTTGTCCGGATCTCCAGTAGAACGTTCCAGAAATTTCTTTGGGTATAATGTCTGATTTGGCACCAACTTATTTATGGGCCAACTCAGAGTATGTTTTCCTTGGGCTTCAGTTATATGACTGCCATAAATTTTCATTACACTAATTAGACGTAGATGGATGCTCCAGCCCGCTTGGATTCCCCATCCTGGTCAGCCGCCTCTGCCAGCACTATTTCTCAGTGACATGATTTGGCACCATTTTCCAACACATTTTCAGGAAATTAGTTTTAAGTTGGAAAAGAACTTGCCTAATAAAGCTACTGACGTTCAACTGTTTTTCTTTACCTTCTTGGGGAATTGGACTTGAGTAAAATGTGCAGGTTTAAACTATAACTTGTATCCTTTTTTAAAAAAAGATTTTATTTATTTGAGACAGAGAGTGCACAGAAGCAGGGAGAAAGGGCAGAGGGAGAGGGAGAAGCAGGCTCCCCACTGAATAGGGAGCCGACGCGGGGCTTGATCCCACAACCCCAAGATCATGACCTGAGCCGAAGGCAGACGCTTAACCGACTGAGCCACCCAGGCGCCCCTACTCTTTTTCTTTCTTTCTTTTTTTTTTTTTTTTGGTTTCTTCGATGGGTTTGGTACTTGAAGATGGCGTCTTACCCAGCCAGGCTGCCCCATGCCCACGTCTAGCTCAAGAGGAGCCTGGTCTGCTGCGGGGCTGGCCAGCAGGCCCTGACACGTGGGCCAACAGCCGCTGATTGGCGGTATCTGCAGGGAGCACAGCGTTGAGAAGGATTCTGAGGTCCGGACCTAGTGGGCAGGATGCCAGCTTTGATGAGTGTGTGTGTGTCCGGGGCAGGGGACAGGGTGGCGTCGGGCACACTCCCGCCATTCCTGTCTTAGTGAGGATCATCCCCTGGCAGCCTCACGCAGGCCCCCTAACAGCTCCACGGCCAATTAGGATCCACCAGACCTGGCCGGGCGGCCTGAGAGCAGAGGGTTTTCAGACCAAAGTGAGCATCAGAAGTAGCTGGAGGACTCGTGAAAGCCCAGGTCGCCCAGCCCCATCCCCAGAGTGTCCCGTTCGCCAGCTCTGGGCCAGCACCCAAGGTTTCCATTTGTAACAAAGCTCCTGGTGACACAGAGGCTGCCTGCCGGTCAGGGACCCCACTTTGAGAATTGCTGCCTTAGAGGCTTCGGGGCCATGTGCCCCTGCCGCTTCCCTGTCTTCACAGCACTCTGTGACCTCAGAGGAGTCCCTTGATTTTGTTTTGAGGGCATATACGCCAACATCTGCCCTCACGGCACTGGGTTCCGGGTGAGTCTGGCATCCCCCGTTTCTGTCTGAAAACAGACAGCCCTCCTAGGTTGCCCCACTTAAACTGGAAGGGCTGAAATCATTCTACTCCCCCTGTGAAAGGCTGCTCTGAAAATGCAAGCCACATCCATCTCATTTAATCTGCATTTGGCGACAAGTCAGGACACAAAGCCACTCAGCCTGTGTGCCAAGCGACGCAGCGGGTGACGTGGATCGCCGGGCACCCGGGGGTTTCTGTTCAGAAGCCCTGTGCTGGGTGCATTGCTCTCCTGTCATTTCGTCCAGGTGCTGTTGGGAGTTAGGTCTGGCCAAGCAGGCAGGGAGCCAGAAGCATCTATCGTGCATGCAGCACTGCGCTCAGTTCCTGATGCTGGCGGGTGGGGGGAGAGGAGCTGGTTCCGTCCCGCTCTGGGTCGGTGCGGTGGAGGAGAGCACGAATCGGAGGAACACGGTGCCCGGGGTGCAGAGGACGCCCGGCTCCCCTTCCGTCCTCTGAAGCGGGCGTGCCGTGCTTACTGCCATCCCCAGTCTCCTAGGCCGGGGGAGGCGATGCAGATGACCTGCGCGTTCTTTTGATCCCCCATCGTTTCCAGATGCTTGCTTTTTGTCATTCACGGTTCACTCGGTGCAGTAATTTCAGTATCTACTCAGCACAGTTTCTAGGGCCGTGCAATGGCGTGGACGACGTGTGGTGCCACTCTGACCTCACGGATTCTTCTGGGCTGTCTCTTGCAGAGTCTCGACCATCCAGCAGCAGCTGGCCCAGCTCGATAACGAGCCGTGGCCGGGCCTGGCCGAGGCCGACAGGGACCGGCTGCAGCTCATCAAGGAGAAGGAGGCGCTGCTGCAGGAGCTGCAGCTCATCATTCAGCAGAGGCGGCCGGTGGAGGACGTGGCGCGCCTGGAGGAGGAGCGGAGGCGCCTGGAGGAGGAGACGCAGCGCGCCCGGGCCACGACCGTGCAGGGCGCCACCGAGAGGTGGGCGGGCTGCGGCGCTTCCGGGAGCAGGCGGGACCCAGCTTCTGGGCGAGAACCGACCGGAAAAGCGAACGCGGAGAACTTGCCGGTGACCCGCGGTTGGTCGTGGCCCTTGTCGCGCGCACCGACCCCCTGGTGTGTTGCCTGGCCGAGGGCGGGGAGCGTGTGCCTTCCCTTCCGTGCGAGGTGCCAGCTCTGTCCGGGGCGCCCGGGCTTCCTGTTCCCTGTTCAGAAGCAGGAGGGGGTGGCGTGCGGGCAGCCGGGAGCCCCTGGCTTCGCGCCCCCCTTCCCTGCATCGGGGCGCTTTCCCCTTGTGCGCGGGCCGGCCGGCAGGTGGGGGAGCCCCGGTGTTGCGCGGGCCACCCCTTCCCCTCGTCTGCGACTTTGACCTCCCGGCCGCCGGGAGAGCTGCCGGCTGTGCGGCCTGGTGTGTGTCCGCTCCCAGGGGCGCCTCCCTGCGGCCCGTCTGGGGCCCCGTGCGGGCAGCGGAGGCGCGAGGCCAGCCGGCTGCCCGCGTCCTTGCTGCCCGGCCTTCTGGCGTGTGCCCAGCTGCCGCCTTCCGTGTGCCACGCGCTGTCCCGGGCCCGTCGGGGGCTGGCTCCGCGGTCCGCGTTTCACGGCCGTCGCAGTGTGTCTGGGTACCAGCTGAGCTTTGCACCCCCCGGGCTGGTCATCCGTGTGATCATCTGCTAGGCCTTCACGTTCGGTGTGCTAAGAGGACCGTGCGCTGTGTCCGTACGAGCCTTCTGTGCGCAGCGTCACAGCCGGATTCTTGCGTCCCTACAGCTGCCCCTTGGCCTGTCATTTAATCACGCGGGAGTTTACCCAACCGAGGTACGAGTTGGGGGTGTCAATGCGTGGATGGTCGTCGTTAACAGAGGCCGGTGTGTGACGTTAGTGGCCGATGCCAGTGTTGGCGGGAAGTGGCGGCCTTGGGAGAGCCCAGCTCGGAGGAATAGGGAGCGGGTTTTGGTTTGCTCGAGGCGATTGGGTGTCCTGTCGCTTCACTCAGAATAAACGCGGAGCTGACTGTGAGTCTGGAAAGGGACCACGAGCTGAAGTTTTCGCCTGGGCGCCTGTGCTCCCGCCCTCCCCCGGGTATTCTGCTGTGTGTGCTCCGGGTAGCAGGGCCTGGGCGTCCGGTGGGTGGGTCGTCCCTTAAGGGGGGTGGACTCTGTCCCATGAATGCCCCTGCTTCTCAGGATCCCAACCCGCGCACCCTCGACTGTTTTTGCCCCGGCCACGTGGAAATCCCAGCACACGGGCGTGCTGGGGTCCCCGGGTACAAGTCCACGGAACCCCGTGGAGCTGGCGGGACCCTCAGTGCCCGGGTTCAGGGACTGGGTCAGCCAGGCTCGTCCAGCTGATGGAGTCTCTCGTGGGACCAGCCCAGTCGCGGGGTCCTGGGATGCCCCCCACTGGGACTGACTTGGCCCACGTGTGTCTCCTGACTCTGCCCCTAAGCAACCTTGGGCCCGGCGGCCGCTTCTGCAAACGGTCTCTGCCTGTGACCCGTGCTGCATGGCGAGGCAGGGCGGCTTCTGCAGCCGGGCGCCCTGGGCCAGGCCGAGGCCCATTTCTCTGTGCGCCTCCCTCCATCGGATGCATGCTTGGATTGGCAGCATGGGCCCCCGGGGTGGGAGGCTTTCCCTGGGAACAGGCTGAGGGGCGTTAGAGAGACTGGTGTGGAGATGGAACAAAGCGGCTGAGGTCACCATCTTCGGGCTGAGATGGGCCCGCTGCTTGGCCAGTGTCCGCCTGTCCCGGCCCCGGTGGCCTCCTGGTCAGGTGGGCGCTGGGCGCCGGCCTAGTGAGTGTCACTGGGGATTGGGACGGCGTCAAGCCTTTCTCCGGGCAAAGGGCCGAGCTGTTTTAAGGGTGCCTGCTTGGTCACATGTTAGATGCCGTTGCTTGACTTATAAACAAGGACTATCTTGTTCTGAGGCAAACGCATTCATTCATTCATTTGGCGTTGAGTGCCTGGATGTGTCAGGCTCCATTCAAGACAGCGGACTTGGTGCAGCGGACAGAGTTCACTTCAGAAATCCTGAAGTCGAAGATAGTGGAAAGAAGAGAAAAAAGGCCCTCCAACCCTGTGACAGTTGCTGTTTTGTGTTGTGTCTAATCTGAATTCTATGGATTTTAGAACCGCATGCATTTTTGCCCAGAGTGGGGCTTAAGCGAGGGACTCTGATTTGTTCTAAGGAATTCCAGCAGGTTCCTGCGTGCCCTGCCTTCGAGGCCGTCTTCCGGTCTGGTCCAGCCTCCCATCCTTTCTGCCTGTTGGTGCGCCC
>LNAC01000304.1:1874863-1886847 GCA_002007465.1 Ailurus styani | reverse complement strand
CGGGAGGGAGGGTCCGCCCGGACCGTGCGCACCGCTCGTGCCCAGTGAAGCAGCGGGCAGCGGCTGCGCGGAAGGCCCGGCAGTCAGGGCAGGGGGGCAGCGGCGCCCCGCTCCGCGCCGCCGCCGAGTGGACCGAGAGGCTGCTGGCCGGGCCCACTCGAGCCCAGGGGCGCAGGCCCCTTCCGGGAGCCTCTAAAGCCCGACTTCCGGAGGCCCGGGAGCAGCCCGCCCGTCGGTGGCTGCGGGCTCCCGCTGGGACTTGGCTCACCCGCATCGTGTACTCTGCAGCCGGAGTTTGCGCTTCTGGTTTGTTCCTTACTGCGGGTGGACAGGGCCGGAAGCCCAGGCTGGTGTGGGCGGCCCTGGAGGCCAGGCAGGCAGGGCTTGAAGAGGGAGCCCAGAGACCATGAGAGATCGGTGCGGGTGGCTTCCCGAGAAGCTGGTGAAAGCGGGACGCGCCTGTTTGACTCCTTCCAAAGTCGTAGCTACTGACTTGTAAGCCTTTCTCTTCGTGAGCGTTTCTGCCCCCGATCTCCGGGGGCACGTCAGTCCTTGGGGCTTATTCTTAGTTGAGAAAAGGACCGTTTCCAAAAGACTTTAAAATTCTGCCCATGGGCATCCGAACGGGGAGACACACATGCGTATACGTGTGTGTGGTTCGTGCGGTTCATCGCACAGACCCGTCACTGAGTGTCACGTCTCAGTTTTTTCTTCCCTCTTTCCGGTTCCAGACACATCCGAGTCTATTTGCCGCCGATCGACTCTGGCACCCCGAACACTTACTGCTCTAAGGCTCTGGAATTCCAGGCCCGCCTGGTATTTAATGAAATTTTCAGAATCCCTGTGCATTCAAGCATGTTGACGTTGAAGTCACTTCAGTTGTATGTATGTTCAGTGAATCAGCAGCTGCAGGAGGAACTGCTGGTATGTCCCTCCCCCTCTCTCTCTGCCTCTTTCCCTCCCCCCCATTTCCTTTCTTTGTGTTCCCATCAGTCTTTGTCTCTCTCCCCCCCCTTCTCGTCTTTCTGCCTTTTTTTTTTTTTTGGTCTTTCGTTCGTTCTTGTCGCTCCATCATTTGTTCGTTCTTTCTTTCTTTCTTTCTTTTTGTCTTCTTTGTCTGCCCACCTCCCTCTCTTCTTTGTCTCTGTCTCTCCCTCCCCTCCTTCCTTTTTCCTGTGGTGGGCTGCTTAGAAATTGTCATCATGCGAAGTGATCTCTGCAGCTGGGAGTACAGAAAGGGATTTGTCTTGCCAAGTATGCTTTAAATATATTATCTTTATATTATCTCAACTAATCCTTGTAAGACTTCTATATTACCACCCATTTTCAGTTGAGGGAATTAAGAATTGAAAAATTGGGCAAATAAAAATAGAGAGGATGGTCAGTTAAACGTGAATTTCAAATAAGCTGTGGATTCTTTTTTAATATAAGTTTGTCCCATGCAATATTTGGGACATACTTATACTTTAAAGAAATCCATTGTTTATTTGAAATTCACCTTTACCGGCTGCTCTCGGTTTTATCTGGTACTCCTTGAACTAGGAGCATGAGCAGCTCGTGTTCAGTACCCAACCATACCCTGTCCGGGGCCATGACCGGGCAGCCAGGATGGCTTCTCTGTGAGGTTGGAATTTCTCCCCTTGGTCTCACCCCTGGGCAGTAGAATTAGGTGGCGGAGTTCATCCAGCCCTCTCGTGTTTCAGAAATCCTTGAGCGACTCCGCAGCTCCTCAGGGGCGGAGCCTGAGCCTGACCTCCCCTCCCCCGGGTTGTCCACTCCCTGCCCCTGTCCCCCTCCCGGCACCTCCCCACGGGGCTGAAGCACCGGGCCGGAGCCTCCGTCAAGGAGATCCTCTGCTACCACTTTCATTTTACTGCAGTCCTTTGAAGAGCAATGACACATTCTGCCTTTCCGGTTACCATCGAAGGGCGACCTTGATGTTTTACAAGATTCCCCTTGGTGGTTAAGGTGAAATCGCTCAGCGCCTGTTCTGCTTTTTTTTTTTAACACTCGTGCAGGGCATTGCTCAGATCAACCTGGCTGACTACGACGGGTCCAGCGAAATGCAGCTGCGCTGGTACGCGGTGCAGGTGTTCAGCAGCTGCGGGCCGCCCAGGGCGACGGAGAGCGAGCGGGCGGGGGGTGCCGCCGGGGACCCCGCTCAAGCCGCCGCCGCCGGGAAGACGGTACGTGTGCCCGCCTCTCGCGCCGCAGACACTCGCTGTCACGGGGGCTTCGTCTCTCACGAGCGTCTCTGCACGCTTACCGTGCCCCAGAGGGCGCCCAAGAGCCAGGTTCAGGGGAAGGCATGGGACGGGGAGGGGAGGTTTCTATATATGTATGGCCGATCGTGACCGTGGCTTTAATGCAGGCGAGCTAGTAATCGGGGGCGACACGGTGGTGGTTTTAAAACTCGAGCCCTCAGAGCTGCACGAGGTGGCCCGGCCCCCCTTGCCCCTGGGGCGCCGCGGGGGGCCGCCAGCCACCGCTCAGGCGCGCCCCTGTCCCCCGCTGCAGGACGCGGTGACGGCGCTGCTGGCCAGGACCACGGCCCAGCTGCAGGCCGTGGAGCGCGAGCTGGCCGAGGAGCGGGGGAAGCTGGAGTACACGGAGGACGAGATCCTGGAGATGGAGCGGAAGGAGGAGCTGGCCGAGGCCGTGTCCGAGAGGTACGGGGAGCGGCCCGTTGGCCAAGGCCCGAGTCGGCAGAGGCCGCTGAGCAGCGGCGTTGTCACGGAGTAGATGGCCAGTGCCGCGAGGGGACGGCCTTCTGGAGGCGCTTGGTACTGCTTCCCGCGAAGAGCGCCCCGTCCCCGAAGCTCCCCGCTGCTGCTGACCGGCTCGGCCAGACTGCGCTGCAGGGAAGGGGTGTTGCGGGGCCGCGGGCTAGAGCGCGGTGTGCAGGGCCGGCGCGAAGCCGGCAGGGGCTGGGAGCGAGGGCCAGCTCACGGTGCCACCCGTGGGTGCTAGAGACACACAGACCCCCTTGCCGAGAGGGCTTGGCACGTCGCGTCCCCGGGGAAACAGGCCCTCCGACTCGAGGGAAGGGCCCCCGTGTGCGCCCGCTGGGTGCGCGTGCGGCCGGGCACCGGCTCCCGTGATGCGCTGTTTGTTTTCTCAGTTTCGTAAGAATCAGTATCTCTTATTTTTGCGACACGACCATTCCGGCGAGGGCTTTTGACCAAATTCAGTGGAGGGTACGCAGAACGTTTTATGCACGGGAGGAGGAGGAAAGGGAAGGATCCACAAAATGCACAACGAACAGGAAATCCTGGAGAGCTGTGAGCACTGGTTCCGCGCCACGCTCGGCACGTTCACGGGACAATTCCTGATAAAGAACAGGAGGCAGGGCGGACGGGGGGAGCTGGGGAGGAGAAGAGGAAGGGACAGAGGCCGCCTTGGCGCACACGCTGTGGGCTTCTGCGATGTCTGCCTGTAGGAGCTGGCAAGCTGACTCGGTGGATAGCGGCTGCAGCAGCTGCGCCCACACCAGCCCCCCGCACCCCGAGCCCTGCTGCGTTGGCGGCGACCCCCTGCACGGACACGCATTTGCTGGCCAGGCCGACGCTTACAGCCCCGAGAAACTTCAGCCCCCCCCTCTGAAGGTAAGCGGAAAGGCTCGGGGGGCTTCTGGGGCCCCCCGATGTTCTGCCGCCCAAGCCCGGGCACTGCCCTGGAAGGAGCGGAGCCCCCATGTGAACGGGAGGGGATGGGTGGAGGAGACGGACGCGATGAAGCTGACGGGCTCCCACGCGAGAGCAGAGTGGCAGGGGTGGCTTACCTGCAGACTCTCCATGGACGGTGGCCCTGGGGCCGGCGTGGTGTGAAACGGACCGTGCCGTTGGATCCGGGCACAGCCAGGGGCCATTTCGCAGAGAGCCGAGGGAGAGGAAGGAAGGGCCTGAGTCTGTAAATGGCTTAAAATGGGCACAGCAGGTACCACAGAAATGTCTCTCAAGTCTCCGTTGGAAAGAAAGGACAGCTACAGCTAGAAAGGGCAGATCGGCGCCCTGTGTCACCCGGCGCTGACCCGTTCCCATCGTCAGGGCCCCGTACGGCTCAGGAGGTCTCACGTGGCGTCGCCTGGACGCATCTCCTCTCTTTGCTCCCCTTGCGACCTTAGGCGCTACGAAGTGCCCCTTCCGTTCACCCGATCCTGGCTGTGCCCAGGGCCACGTCTTCAGCGGGGACGTGCTCCACGTTTGCCGTGACAGATGTCTCAGGAAGCCCGTGAGGCTGGGAGACGCTGCATCCGTGCTCCCTGGAAAGTTTTCTCCCCAAGTGTTCCCCTCCTCGAACCGTTTTATCACCATGACCCCCGCTGTCACCCCAAAACACGAGTCCCGAGAGACGTGGCGTCAGCTTCCCAAGCCGCACACGTGTGGCCCCCCCAGATGAGCGGTCCTGTGGCCCGGCCTCCCAGTGGTTGCCGGGGGTCAGCGTTTTAAGACCTTTAAAAACATGGGCTCGAATGGGGGAGGGGGCTGTGGGAGGCGAGTTTGGCGTGCTGTCGAATACCCACACGCCCTTCACCGCAGCTCCCCGCTGTTCGCTCCTGACCGCGCTCTCTGTGCACGTGGGTGGGTGCCGGGAAGGAGGTGAACGGGAAGCCCTGCCCTGGGGGGGCAGTCCTGCCCTGCGTCCCTCAGCAGACACAGCCTGGCTTGAGAAGAGGGGCTGCTGGAGGGCGGGATGGTAGGGAAGTGCGCTTTGCAGTTGTAGAAAGAGTTCCTATTTTAGAAGGGTTTACGTCTAGAAATACAGATTTGTGGGGCGCCCGGGTGGCTCAGTCGGTTGGGCTTCTGCCTTCGGCTCAGGTCATGATCCCAGGGTCCTGGGATCGAGCCCCGCATCGGGCTCTCTGCTCAGCGGGGAGTCTGCTTCTCCCTCTCCCACTCCCCCTGCTTGTGTTCCCTCTCTCGTGGTCTCTCTAAAAAAAAAAAATAGAGATACAGATTTGCATTTATATTTTAGGTCAGGATTGTAAAACGGTACAGCCTGTATGGATAACAGTATAGAGGTTCCTCCAAAACTTAGAACCGCTGTATGATCCAGCAATCCCCCTTCTGGATGTGTATCCAAAAGGGTTGACCTCAGGGTCTCCAAGAGATGTTTGCACACCCCTGTTCCTAGAGATAGAAGCAGCCCCCGTGTCCATCACCAGATGAATGGATAAGGAAAAGTTGCTCTATCCATACGGCGGACTATCATTCCGCCTTAGAAAAGAAAGGAATCCTCTTGGATTCTACAGCATAGGCAGACCTTAAAGACTCTGTGCTACGTGAAATAAGCCAGCCCCGGAAGGGAGAATCCAGAACGATTCCACTTCTAGGAGGTCGCTAGAGTACTCAAGTTCATGTGGACAAGAAGTACAAAGGCGGTCACTAGGGGACAGGAGGATGGGGAGCTGTTTAATGGGGACAGAGGCCGTTTGGGAAGATGAAAAACTCCTAGAGTTCTGTTTCCCAACCATGTGAATGTATTTAACACAACCGAACTGTGCACTGAGAAACGGCTAAGGTAAATCTTACGTGTTTTGTATAATAAAAAAGAACGAGAGATCATGGAAGCCTCACGGAGAAGGCAGTTTTTGACCAAAAGCCTCAAGGCAGGAGTCTCAGGGGCCTTGGCGGGGGGGCGGGTAAGAGCACTCAGGTGCAGGGAGCTGTGAGTGCAGGCCCACGGGTAGGGGTGGGGGGGCTGATGAGAGAAGAGCAGCGAGACCAGTGTGGGGCAGGGGGGCGGGGGGTCGTCAGAGCCCAGCAGAGAGGGAAGCGGAAGGACCAGATCATGTAGGGCCCACTCCGGACTCTCCGTTTTCTCTGAGATGATTGGGAAAGTGGTGGGTAGTTTTGAGCACAAGATTCACATGATCTGACTTAAGGTTTTCCGTGGATTTTTCTTTTTCTTTTTCTTTCTTTTTTCTTTCTTTTTTTCTTTCTTTCCTCCTTTCTGTCTTTTTTTATTTGAGAGAGTGCGTCGCATGCGAGGGGGTGGGGAGGGGATGGGGGGAGAGGGAGAGAGAATCCCAAGCAGACTCCACACTGAGCACAGAGCCCAACACAGGGCTGGATCTCATGACCCTGAGATCATGACCTGAGCTGAAATCAAGAGTTGGACGCTTAACCAACTGAGCCACCGAGCCGCCCCATGATTTTTCTTTTTCTAAAATAATTGTTTGGCATGAAATGTACAGAAAATGAAGCGAACTTACTTCGCAGTGAACAGTTCTGGGGCATTCAGTGTGTTCTCGACGTGGGCAGCCACCACTCTAGTTCCAGACCTTCCCACCATCCCTAAGTAAAGCCTCGCACCTATGAGACTGTCGCTGTCCAGCCCCTCTCGCCCAGCCCCTGGCGACCAGCAGTCTGCTTTCCGCCTCGGAACTGGCCTGTTCGGGGACCTTCCCTATGGTCCGTGTTTATCTGCCCAGGCACGCGTGGACACGGGCTGTTTTCACCTTTGGGCTGCGTGATGAGGCTGCTGTGAATGTTTGCATGCACGTGTTTGCTCAGACGCCTGTTTTCAGTTCTCCTGAGCGAATGTCTAGGAGTGGAATTGCTGCCTCTAACTTTGGCTTTACCAGGCTCTCCCTCGTTGCTGGGTTGAGAAGAGACTGAAGGGGCGCTGGGGGTGTGGAACTGGGGAGACTGGTCAGAAGCCTGCTGTGCCAGTTAGGCACGAGATGATGGTGACCCAAATGGAAGGCTGGGGACAAGTGGTCAAAACATGCATCTTCATGGGGTGCCTGGGTGGCTTAGCCAGTTAAGCGCCTGCCTTCGGCTCAGGTCGTGATCCCAAGGTCCTGGGATCGAGTCCCACATCGGGCTCCCTGTTCGGCGGGGAGCCTGCTCCTTCCTCTCCCCCTGCTTGTGTTCCCTTACTCACTGTGTCTGTCTCTATCAAATGAATAAATAAATAATCTTTAAACAAAACAAAACAAGGGCGCCTGGGTGGCTCAGTGGGTTAAAGCCTCTGCCTTCGGCTCAGGTCATGATCTCAGGGTCCTGGGATCAAGCCCCGCACCGGGCTCCCTGCTCGGCGGGGAGCCTGCTTCCTCCTCTCTCTCTGCCTGCCTCTCTGCCTACTTGTGATCTCTCTCTGTGTGTCAAATAAATAAATCAAAACAAAACTCCAAGTGGAGAAGGCCAGGGGGGTTCGTGTGAGACTCAGTGCTCGTGTTCTAAGGAAAAGTCATGGTGATAACGCACTACCCTCTAGGTTGATAAAGAAACCAACACGGAAGATGTCTTCCCGGAAGAGGTAGCCAGTGTCCCGAAGGAGAGGCCCAGCCGCCGGGCCCGCGGGTCGCCTTTCGTTCGGAGTAGCACCATCGTGCGTTCGCAGACCTTCTCCCCTGGAGCGCGAAGCCAGTACGTTTGCAGAGTAAGTTGAAATTCCTTTGCCACTCATCTGAAACCTTTTCTTTTTACTTTTCTCCCCCCTTTGTCATATTTTGTTTGTACTCTTCGTGCTGAAAGACCCGTGTGTTCCCCTAAGTGCCCACGGCGAGCCGGGCGCACGGGGGCTGCACCCTCGGCATGGCGGCCCCTCCTCGCCCCGCGCCTGTCTCGCTCAGGATGCCTGCGAGATTCGAATAGTTTCTCCCCGGGTTTTCATTTTGGATGTGTACCAAGTCACGGTCGGGCAGCCGGGCGAATCGTGTGCACCGTGGTGTGAGGAGTAACGGGTCGGACCAGGGCGACCCTGAACCGGGTTGAGATCAGGGAGTCAGGCCGCTGAGCGGTGCGAAGTCCCCCCGGGTCGCTGAGCCCCCAGCACGCAAATCGTCCCCTCAGGGGTGACGGCGGGACACAGCACGGGGTTCTCAGTCGTGGAGGCCGGGGCTTCCCAAGATGCTGGCGCCCGGGGTCCGCCCCTCGGGTTCCTCGTGGGTCAAGTGGGGCCGGGACATCAGAGCTTGGGGAGGGTTCCGATGTTGAGAACCTCAAGCTGGGGGACCCAGTGTGCTGTGGGCCTTGAAGATAGGACCGCGTGTTGGAGGCTGGCCAGCCGTGGTGGTGTGACAGTGGCAGGACGGATTAGGAGAGAGAAGGGAATTTGAAGGACAAATGGTCACGACCCAGTGGCCGGATATGGCCGGTTGGATGGAGGAGAACTTTGACCCTGGCTGCCAAGGAGCTGGCTGCGTTTGGGCAAAACCAGAGTTCAGTCGTGTGAGAGAAACGGGCTCAGACGTGTGCGGGAGACACCGGGAGTGTGGCTCAGGGGTCCCCTCGCCCACGCTCAGGTTCCAGAACTTGCTAGGACCCACGGAACTCAGCAAAGCCGTCATGTTCACAGTTGTGGTTTCTCACAGTGAAGGGATCTAGGCCGAGGTCAGCAGAGGGAAGGCACGTCGGGCAGCCCTCAGGAGACACCTGCCGCAAGCTTCTGGGTCTCTTGCGGCGGATTGTGCGGATGGCTCCGGCCACCCGTGGCTGCTGGGAGAGGCCGCGCGCGTGGAGGGTTGCTCGCCGGGGGTTTTGTGGGAGGTGGGTCGCAGAGAGCTGATTGCCTGCGTGCCTGACCGTCGTCTCCAGCCCCTCTAGAGGTCCGGCTAATGGCCTGGGGCCCGCACTGTAAATCGCATCGTTAGCAGAGACCGTGTGGCCTGGCCCAAGGTCCCCAGGTAATCAGACACTCAGGCAGGACCTGCCAGGGGGTTACGGGTCACTCCCCTGGAGCTGGGCAAGGACCAAACCCTTCTTGGGACAAAGTTAACCCTTTACCCCTTGGTGGGGGTGGGGGGAGGGAGGGCGGTCACCAGGGGGTTGGGACCGGGTGGCCTAAGCCCCTGGGCCCTTTGCAAGAGCTGTTGCGCTTCTCCCCACAGAAGTGAGGTGTCCCTCGTGGCTGCCCTCGGTCCCCCGTGGGGGCTCATGCTCACCCAGACACCCGCCTGGAGGTGCTAGATCCAAGGCTACGCTCTCGTCCCTTCCTCACTGGAGGCTGTTGTGGGCCCACCACAGGGCGGGCTCACCACGGGGTGGGCTCACCACAGGCCGGGCCCACCACGGGGCGGGCTCACCACGGGGCGGGCTCACCACAGGCCGGGCCCACCACAGGCCGGGCTGGGGTCTGCTGGGCCAGAGGGCAGCGTGCCGGAGAGGAGACCCTCTCCTTCCCCAGAGGAGGGCGTCCCGCTCCCGGGCCGGGTCCCGAGCCCCGCGGGCAAGCACTCACGGCCGGCGCTTGGAGAGCCTTCTTCGTTTTCCCTGTTGCTCGTGATCGAGGGAGGGGCACAGACACTGCCGGGCCGCGGCCTCTCCCGGGTCTCTGCGGTTAAGTGGCGTGGACGGTGGCCTTCACACAGGCACACGCTGATCCTGGAGCAAGAACCCACCACCGGATGCCTCGGCTCCCAGAAAGAAGGTGTTACTTCTTTCTCCTTTTGAAAGCAGACCTTGTGTAAGTGGTGCTGGCTTGTGCCACTGCCAGGAACGGGTCTCTTTTTGGAAAGTCATTTTTTCCGCAGCTCTTGGCAAAGCCGGGAATAGAGGGAACGAGGATGACCGAGAGGGAGTGGGCGGCGCCGAGGGCAGCGCTGGCTCCGGGAGCCCGGAACCCGAGTCCCGCCCGAGCTGCCGGGCGCGGGGCTTGTGGACTCCATCCCCCTGGAAGCTTCCGCGCCGCGCGGGACGTCTCGGGAAGGAGGGTGGGGGTCGGTGTGCTTATCTGGTTTGTCTTTAGTTTTACTTGGCACCTGAAGTAGGTTTCGTCCTCGCCGAGCCCAGAAGGCCTGGTTCAAGTGCGCTCAGGCCCCCGTGAGGCGCGGAGGTCACGCAGTTCAGATACACAGAGAATGAATGTTGCATTTCTGGGAAAGTGTTTCTGACCATCATTCTTTTTGGCCCAGCTTTACCGTAGTGACAGCGACAGTTCCACGCTGCCCCGGAAGTCGCCGTTTGTCCGAAACACCTTGGAAAGACGGACCCTTCGCTATAAGCAGGTACGTGCCACGTAAACTAATACAGAACTTAGACAGTGAGAGTTGGGGTGACGTGAATTTAAAGAGAATATATATTTTAAAAAGGCATTTATTTCCTTGTTTACTGAGGTATAATTTTTAGAAGTGTGTATAATGTCAAAATGTTACCAATATTTCTTAATTTCCTGGGATAACATCATGATCTAAGATAATTCATGATCTTTACATTTTTAAATATAATAAATTTACAAACACCCAACCACCCTACACGAAAGACTTTCTTTTCTTTTCTTTTCTTTTTAAGATTTTATCCATTTATTTGACAGAGAGAGAGAGAGATCACAAGTAGGCAGAGAGGCAGAGAGAGAGAGAGGAGGAAGCAGACTCCCCGCTGAGCAGAGAGCCCAATGCGGGCCTCGATCCCAGGACCCTGAGATCATGACCTGAGCTGAAGGCAGAGGCTTAACCCACTGAGCCACCCAGGCAGCCCTCTCTTTTCTTTTTTGACAAGGGGGTATGTGTAGTTGAGACATTTGTGTTTTTCAGCATCAGGCCGTCTTCTACATCGGCCTGTCCTACTGTTTTCATTTACTTTACCCACCGAGAGTTTCCTCCAGACAGTGTCAGTTTACAGAGTTTTGTTGCTTTGTTTGTAAGCGAGTAGTTCCTTGTTTTTCTCAGGCTAAGATTCTTTTAAAGACATAATAATACATCCAGATATCCATGTGGTGCCTGTATTTAGCGCAGCTTCCGACTGAGAGCGAGAAGAAGAGACACAATGCAGCTACAAAAGTGTTTCTCAGCAGCAGCGCTGTTGACACTTCGGATTGGGTCACGGTTGTGGGGGGCTGCCCGGTGCTCTACTATGAACTGAAAAGGCAGTGCTTTTTAAGTGAGCTTGTATTTCTTAAGTCATATCATGTATTTGCGTTCCAGTTCCGTATGTGCGCAGAATAGCGTTACGTGCGTGTAAAAAGCCTACAGTTACCCAGCCCACTGAACAGCGCTGGTGCGTGTTAGAGTCACCGCCTTTCCTGAGGTCGTTTCCATTGAGTGGGAAGTACTGTTCTCAGCGGCACACAAATTCTTCTCTTATCTTAGGACTTTTCTTAAACATGGCAGGTTGGCTTACTTGAGGCTTATATGGGAAGGAAGGGTTTTGACAGCTTGCACGTGTGTATGTTTAATCTTTAAAACAAAAGGCACTCGGGTGGTTTATGACATGCTTTTCCCCCTTTATACTGTGGATCATTTAAGATTTTCCGATATATTTTTTCTACTTTTCACAGTGTGGCTGTATTTTTTGCTGGCCTTATAATTTACTTAATCTGTTTTCTTTTGTAATATATTTAGATTTTCTCTTTCCTACACTTTAATTGGATCACTTCTGCATGTCATGAGTTGTCCCTTTCAAATAAATGCAAGTCAAAATTAAATTTCAGAACCAAAGAAAATGCACATTTTGTCTCTTGATATGTATCGTCAAATAGACCTTCAGAAAGATTGTACCCATTTTTTATTACTAATTTCTTTTTAAGATACCCATTTTTTGGGCGCCTGGGTGGCTCGGTGGGTTAAGCCTCTGCCTTCGGCTCAGGTCATGATCTCATGGTCCTGGGATCGAGTCCCAAATCGGGCTCTCTGTTTGGCAGGGAGCCTGCTTCCCTCTCTCTCTCTGCCTCTCTGCCTACTCGTGATCTCTCTCTCTGTGTCAATTAAATAAATAAATAAAAATCTTTAAAAAAAAGATCATACCCATTTTTGATCCCACCGGCTCCACATGGGAGGGTCTCTTTCCCCACACTTTTGCAGACGCACGGGTCACCATTAAAGCAGACCAGTGGCGTCACTAACTTGGTATAGACCTGGAGGCTTAGACTAATCTTGCCCAAATCTCCGTCTGTCTGCCATCGGCCACGCGTGGGAAACACCTGTCCCCATCCTGGTGGGGGGACCTCGCGCCGGCCGAGCTCGCTGGCTGCCCGGGCCCTGGGGCTCAGCGTGCGCGCTCACGGCCGCCGTCCCCCGCAGCCCTGCGGCTCGTCCCTGGCCG
>LNAC01000304.1:1844849-1870223 GCA_002007465.1 Ailurus styani | reverse complement strand
CGGACAGTGGACACGGACAGTGGAGTCTGTCGCTGGTGCAGGGACTGAAGACGTGGTGCTTTCACAGCGCTCGGCCCTTGCTCTCTCCTGCCTCCAGTTGCACTGCTTTTTGTCAGCTAATTTCTCCGAGTCCATAACCCCCAATGGAGAGAGAGAGGCGCCAAGTCTCGGTCCCCAGCAGACCGCATTGCCAAGCCGGTGATGACAATGGCAGGCCTCCTCTGTGCCCCCAGCTGATGATACTTTGAACTCCGACGACGAACCGTCCGCCCCCAGCCTTGGGCGTGTGGAGGGCAGATGATGCCCCTCTCGGGCACCCTGCTCCCTGCTGGCTCGAGGAGTCCCCGGCATGTGTTGCCTGGCGGCTGCTCCTGCTGCCAAGAAGTCCCCGGCACGCGTTGCCTGGCGGCTGCTCCTTAACACCTGCCACGTGGAGCGCTCTCCGCCTGGGACGGGGCTTGAGGCAACTTTTCTGCCAACCCCTATTAGTGGCGGCGGGGGTGGGGGGGCTGTGCCAATACAGGAGGCCCTCAGCCCGGGGGCTTCAGTTAACTTCACTGCCGGGTAGATCCAGGCTTCTGTTTGGGGTGCTCCCCCCTCCCACACCCACAGTTTGGTTGTGTGTGTGTGTGTGTGTGTGTCTGTGTCTGTGTGTGTGTCTGTGTGTATGTTGTTGTTTTTAAAAAAGCTCTTTGCCCCACTAGAAACAAATACAGTCCCTACTCCTGTGTCAGTTCAAGGAGTGCTTGGATTTGCCACCAGATTGCCTTCTGACTTGTCCCGCCTCCCTGCCAGGGTCTGCCTTTGCATCAGAATGGGACCAGAGTGAGCAGGAGGGAAAAGCCAGACAGATGGGGGAGGGGAGGGGNCCCCCCCCCCCCCCCGCCCCCGGCTCTGTGAGCAACAGGCCAGTCGAGCCAGCGAGCGGCAGGCAGACACGAAGTCCCACGATTGGCTTCTCTCGCCTGACCTGGTTTTACAGCTTCTTTCTAGTGAAGACCGCGCCCTCCACCCCCACAGCGAACAGCCCACACGTCAGCCAAGTGAAGTCCTGTTTCCATCTTCTGCTTGAAGTTGCCCATAACCGTGCCTTGGGGTAAGAAAGCGGCCGTGTTTGACCAGCACTTGTGGCCAAGAGACGATCCCATGTCCGCCACCAGGATTCTTTAGAAACGGTGCAACGAGCACAAGGGAACGTGGTCTTCACGTCATCCGATCACTAAATTGTCACTGCTGAAATAGCCTTCTGTCGTGGGAATAACTTATAATCAGTATTCATCTCTGTTTTTGTCACTCTTCCCTAATTGTGTCATTTGTATTGTTTGAAAGTATTCCTTCTATAAAATTAAACTAACCTGCCTTAACAGAATGGAAATGTGTGCTTTTTTTTTTTAAAGAAAAATGTAATTACACGGGCTTAAATATATAAAAATATGCTAATTTTTTCAGGGCCTAGTCAGTTAAGCGTCCAGCTCTTGGTTTTAGCTAGGATCATGGTCTCAGGGCCCCGAGCTCGAGCCCCGTGTCGGGCTCCGTGCTCAGCATGCAGTCTGCTTGGGATTCTCCCTCTCCCTCTGCCTCCACTCCCCCAGCCCCTGTGCATTCGATCTCTCTTTCTAA
Source organism: Ailurus styani (assembly GCA_002007465.1). NCBI lineage: Eukaryota > Metazoa > Chordata > Mammalia > Carnivora > Ailuridae > Ailurus > Ailurus styani. The sequence continues at coordinate 1,868,603 of LNAC01000304.1, read as the reverse complement.
ATAAATCTTCTTTAGAAAGTATTTTTTTCAACAGAAAAACAGGGTGCCTGGGTGGCTCAGTGGGTTAAAGCCTTTGCCTTCGGTTTGGGTCATGATCTCAGGGTCCTGGGATCGAGGCCCGCATCGGGCTCCCTGCTCTGCGGGGAGCCTGCTTCCTCCTCTCTCTCTGCCTGCCTCTCTGCCTGCTTGTGATCTCCCTCTCTGTGTCAAAAAAAAAAAAAAAAAACTTAAAAAAAACCCATAAAAACAAACGTGTAAAAGTAGAATAGGAAAATGAACACACACACAGCCCTCCCCACGCTCGGCATGGATCAGTCACGGCTGACTGTTTTGTCTGCACCTCTAGTGGTCTCCCTTCCTGTGTTTCAGAGCAAATCCCATACACCTACTCAGTTGAGTAAATATTTCCAGTATGTACTGCTGAAAGAGAAAAGCATGCACGGTATCCTTATCACATTTTAACATTTAATAACTTCTAACATCATTAAATATGTAGGGTTCACTTTTCCAAGTGTCTCATGTCATTTTTTAACTGACCAGAATCCAAATATATGTTCATTGGGATTTTTTTTTTATGCCTGTGGGGGTTTTTTTTGGTAACCGTTCTCTTGAGATAGAATCCGCATGCCATATCGTTCACCTGTTTAAAGCCTGTAATTGTCAGTTTGGGGCTACTCGTAATTATGCAGGTGTCACTACAATCAATTGCAGAACTTTTTCATCACCCCAGAAAGAAGCCCTGGACCCATTAACAGTCACGCCCAATTCTCTCTCCCAGCCCCTGGCAATCACTAACCTGTTTTCTGGCTCTGCGGATTTGTCTGTTCTGGATATTACAGAGAAATGGAATCACGTAATACGTAGGATTTCGGGTCTGGCTTCCTTCACCCTTCACCCAGCATTAGGTTTTCCAGATTCATCCATGTTGTAGCAGGTGTCAAGACTTCACTCCCTGTCATGGCTGAAGAATGCCCCATTGCGTGGGTAGAGCACATTTTGTGTATGCCTGTATCATTCGATGGACATTTGGGTTTCCACTATTTGGCTACTATGAATAACGCTGCCACCGTCATTCATGTTCAGGTTTTTGTGTGGGCGTATGTTTTCATCTCTGTTGGGCCTAAAGCTAAAGGTGGAATTGTTGGGTTAGACGGTAACTTTATGTTTAACCTTTTGAGGAGCTGCCAGACTGGTTTTCCAGGCAGCTGCACCTTCTCCAATCCCCACCGACAGCGCACGAGGGTTCTAATTCCTCCACGTTCTGACCAACAATGATGTCATTGTGATCGTGGCCGTCCTAGTAGGTCTGCAGTGGTATCTCGTAGTTGTGTCTGTCTTTCATCTATAGGATCTATCTTCCCCCCTACCCTTCCCCCGCCCCCCCCCAGTAACACAGCAGGGTAATTTGTTGAAGAAACGAGTTGGCATGTTCTTGGAGCCTCCCATGGTCTGGGTTTTGCTGATTATATCCCTGTGGTGGAGCTTGACGTGTTCTAGAAGCTTGATCAGATTCCAGTTCATTTCTTTGCCCTTTTGGAGGGGGTTGGGGGAGCAGGGAGCGGGTGGTGAGAATTCGTATGTTCATCCATCAGGTGATCCATTGATGCCTAGATCCACTAACTCACTATGGTTGCACAATGATGATATTCTAATTTTATAAATTTTTTAAAACTTACCTTGAAATACCTATATAAAGAAAAACCCATCTATTTGGTTACCTAGTGGTACAGTTCACGTGGGTAAAGCAAGAGAGATGCTTAATTTTTTTCTTTACTGACCAGGTTTGAAAATAATTATTGGGGCACCTGGGTGGCGCAGACAGTTAAGCATCTGCCTTAGGTTCAGGTCATGATCCCGGGGTCCTGGGATCGAGCCCCACATTGGGCTCCCTGCTCACTGGGGAGTCTGCTTCTCCCTCTCCCTCTGCCTCTCCCCCACTTGTACTCTGGCTCTCCTCTCTCTCTCAAATAAATAAAAAAAATATTTTTTTTAAATTTTAAAAGGAAATTCATTAAATTAAAAGAATTCATTCTTTTCCTAGCACTGTACAGTGGTGAAAGATTTGGTTTTGGTTTTTGAAAAAGAAATTTTTTTGTTATCATTATTATGAACACAATTTAAATATGTTTGATGTGCTTTGATCCTTTGGTGTTGTCCTTACTGATGCTTAAATTCTCGCATGTTCGGCTGCGGGGACCCTCTCCTGGTTGACTCCTGGGTCCTTATTTGTGTGCCCCCGGGCGTCTTAGCGGGCTTCCTTGCTAGCCCGCGTGACCTCACGTTTCTGACCTGGAAATGGGCGTTTGTCCAGCAGGCTTGGTACTCATTGCTACTGGGCTATTCATTCTTTTTAGGCCTTTTGGATAGATAATATTTTCTTTTTTTTTCCCGGATAAAGGGATGACAGACTGTCATATAATTACTCATTCCCTTCATTCCATATCACACACACACCCCCACAGTTTCAGAATAACAGAACCAACCTGAGCGCCAGTAATCTAGAGAACAGAAACTGCCATTTTTCTCTCAGTTCTCCCAGTTTCTGAGGTGTGTCTCGCAAGGAATACGTACTCAAATGTACGGTGTTTTAAAGTAACTTGGAATCTTTCCATTCTGTGTCAGCCACCCCGTTCTTCCTTCTCCTTACAGGTGACCCTTTAGGGAATATTGCTTTTCCTTGCGTTGTTCAGTGTCTAACACAGGTGGACACACAAAAGTATACACATAAGCGCATATGCAGCTGTGCATGCGGGAAGGGGCACGTACGTGCCTGTGAGTGTCTGTACGCAAATACACGTCTGTATTCGCTCCCCTCTCCAATAAACAGCACACCAAACACGCTTCTCTGCCTGCTTTTTGGCACTTAAAGATCGATCTTTAATTGCCTTTGCAATTTTTTCCTTTTGCTTATTTTTTCCAAATAAGGTCAAGTTCACGGGTCAAAGAGGGACCTCTCTTTCAAAGGGTCGCCATTCAACCCACTACCATCCGCCGTCTGGCTCCCCCAAATTCACATCCATTCCACATGCGAGATCCAGCCACGGGGCCCCACACACCCCGAGTGGCCCAGATAGGCCTCCCCATTCCCACTGACCTTTGCCTGCTGCGGGAGCACACACACCGTGGTTTATCCAGTTACCCCCTGTGTTTCCGGTCTTCCGCTATTAAAAATAATTCAGCAATGAAGAGCCTTCTGCAGACATTTTTCTTCCTGTTTTTGCCAGGGTTTCTTGGGATAGATCCCTAGAAGTGGGAGCTCTGGGTCAAAGGGCCAAGGCACGTGGCATTTTGCTGGATACCCCACATTTCTCTCGCAGGGGCTGCGCCACATTGTGTTCTCGCCAGTGCTGTAGGCCCAGCTCCCCACAAGGTCACCAGCGAAACGTCACGTTGTGAGTGTTTGCCACTTCCAGAGATGAGAAATGATACCTCCGCAGAGTCTAAATGTATGCGAGGTAGCTTTCATCATAGAAGTTTTTGTTATGTTCTATTATCTATTATGGCTGACCCTCTTCCCTTTTTTCCAGCATTTTCTCGGCTATTCTTCCTTATTTTTCTTCCAGATGGACTTTATCATCAACTTGTCTAGCCCCAGGAATGGAGGGAAATGATGGAATCATTATCAGAATGCATTAAATTTACAAAGTAGAGAGAGCTGACATCTTTATGGTGTTGAATCCTCATCTGAGAATGTATTACGTATTTACATTTGTTCAAGACCAACTTTGTGTCTTTCAGGAATGCTTTACGGTTTTATTCATTTATATTTTAGACATTTCGTGAGAGGTTTTGGCCTATTTTATTTTCTGTCTTTACACATAAAGACAGAAAATAAAGATAAGATAAATTCTATGCATACAACGCTCTATACCTTTTTTACAGACTTCAGTGAAAAAGCTAGTCTTTCCCCATTAAATAAAATATTGGCTTCAGGAAGTGAGTTTCACACACGTATTTATGATGTTAAGGATGAACCTGTCAATCAATGTTTTCTTTTTTTGTTTTTAAGATTTATCTGTTGAGAGAGAGAGAGAGAGAGAGAGAGAGAGCGAGCGCAGGGGCAGGGGGAAAGAGAGAAACAGACTCCCCCCTTGAGCAGGGAGTCCAACGTGGGACTCGATCCCAGGACCCTGGAATCATGACCTGAGCCAAATGCAGATGCTTAACCAACTGAGCCACCCAGGTGCCCTTCTTGAGTGTTTTCAACAAAAATGGGTATTGGGCTTTTCAAATCCCTTTTCTCCATCTACTAAAATGATCATATGATTTTCCTTAGCTCTAAAAATATGATTAATTGTATTAATGGATTTCCTAATAGAGACCTTTTGTAAAATAAACTCCATTTAGTCACGATATATACGCGTTCATGTGTTTGGAGTTGGTCTGCTAGTGTTGTATTTATAATTTTTGCATTGCTTCACCAATTTTTTTTTTTTAGTGCAGTCTTCATCAGGTCGAGGGTCAATGCCATCCTCTATAAAGTAAATATGGAAGTTTTTCTTTTTTTTTTGGCTCCAAGAGGGGAAGTTCGGAAGCTTTCAGCTGAGGAGCCTTTTGGGTGGGTTCTGTGCTTTTTATCACAGGCGCACTCTTGAAGTCACTTACTCTATTTCTTCTATGGAAATTGATGAGCTCTTAGACCTGTCCCTTGAGGTCAATTTCAGTTAAGCTGTATTTTTCTTCAAAATGACCCATTTCATCTGTTTTCCTGTCTGTCAAGAACACACAGGAATGTTTTGGCGGGCGCTGCCTTCCCTTCCTCAGGGTTCTTTCCCCCTGGCGTTTCCTATATTCTGTATGTGTTTTCACCCTTGTTTTTCCTTGATCAGATTATTGGATTATTTTTGGACCACTTTTTTTTTTTATGAATTCTTCGTTTTCTTGTGTCTTACTTAGTTGCCTTACTTGGGTAGTTGTTTGAGTTGGGTGTGTTTATTTGAAGTTTCATAATGCTACACCAATTTAGTGCTGTATGTACATTTTCTCTGTCAACTAATCTGTTGAGTTTTCATGATCATTTTTCCTAAGAAATTCTGTAATTTCACTTTGTATTTCACCTTTGACCCAAAAGGTGTTATTAACACGTCTTTTGGATTTTTTGCAGATACAAGGGGCTTGATGGATTTTTATTCATGTCTACTTTCATGCCAAAATAGTTAGAAAATCCTGTTTGTGTTATTTTTATTCTTTAGAACTTGTTGAGGTTTTCTTTGTGGCCTATGATTGTCAGGTTTTTAAAATTATTTTTAAGATTTTATTTATTTATTTGACAGAGCACAAGTAGGCAGAGGGAGAGGGAGAAGCAGGCCCNAGAGACGACTCCCCCCCCCCCACCCCGAAGCAGGGCTCCATCCCAGGACCCAGGATCATGACCTGAGCCAAAGGCACGTGCTCAACCGACTGAGACATCCAGGCATCCCCGGTCCTTCTACTTTATGTCTTGGTCTGCTCAGGCTGCTGTAACAAAATGCCATGGACCCGGAGGCTTAAATAACAGAAGTTAATTTTCTCACAGTTCTGGAAACTGGAAGTCCAAGATCAAGGTGCCAGCAGGGTTGGGATCTTTGGAGGCCTCTCCCCTTGGCTTCCAGATGGCCGTCCTTTTGCCGCCTCCTCCCACGGCCATCCCTAGGTGCCTGCAGCCCTGGTATTTCTTCCTCATCTCGTAAGGACACAAGCCATTGGGTTAGGGCTCAATCTAATGAGCTCATTTTAATGTACATCACCTCTTTAAAGACCCTATTTCCAAATACACTCTCATTCTAAGGTACTAAGGGTGGGCTTCAGCATATGATTTTGGGGGGACACAGTTCGGCCCCTAACACCCCATCACCCGGGCCTTCTCTCATTAGACTGCTACCTACTGTCGGTTGGGAAGTCTCATTTCATGGCTTTCGCCCCAAAGACCATAGAGTCTGAGGTCAGAGGCACCGGATCAGTCCAAAGCATTGCTTCTAGGGCGGCATGCACCCTGGGTGGGTGCCATCAGTATGCAAACTGGGTGAATCAGCGAGTCAAGGTTCTATTAGGTACCTATCGCCCCTGTAACCAATGTCCATAAACTTAGTGGCTAAAACAACACAGATTTATTCTCATACAGTTGTCGATGGAGGTCAGCAGTCTAAAGGCTGCGTTCCTTCCAGAGATTCTAGGGGAGAATCTGCTGCCTTGCTTTTCCCAGTTTCTCGCGGTCCCTTGTGTTTGTTGGCTCCTGGCCTCTCCCTCCATGATCAAGGCCTACAGCTCTGTGTCTCTGACTTTGACCCTTCAGGCCTCCCTCTTGTGATGACACTGGGTCCCTCCCCCCATCAGCCAGGGTCACCTCCCACCTCAGGAACCTAATCACAGCTGCCAAGTCCCTTTGGCCATGCGGGGTGACATATGGAATCAGGATGTGAACGTCTTCGGGAGGGTCATTATTCAACTGACCACAGAAATACTCATCTCTGAAGACCCTGTTCCTTGGTTCTCATGCACATGCCCAAGTCAGGCACCGAAATTTCTGCTTTGAAGCAAGTGATCAGACACTATCCTCTCACGTTGGAACAAGATTTGCAGGCCCCGAGTGAAGTCCGACGGCGGAGGCCACACATCTTGTAGCATTTGGAACCCGCTTGCCCGGGACCTACGGCTAGAGGCACAGGGCCTTCCGGAATCCGTGCTTTTCTGTCCTTCCCACGAACACACTCTGGCCAGATTGTTTTTCCTACCCTGCAATTACAGGCTGAATGCCCTGGGTAATAAACGTAAATTGCCTTGTTGCAATGGAATTAGTTTAAAAGAAAAGCTTTACTGCACTATCTAATAGAACGATCCGTGATGATGAAATTGTTCTCTATCTGCGCTAAAATGGTGTAGCCATTAGCGCCTGTGGCTATTAGGCACTTGACATGGGGCTAGCGTGACTGAGGAACTGACTTTGAAATTTTTTTTGAAGGATTTATCTATGTATTTATTTTTAATATTTTATTTATTTATTAGAGAGAGAGCACGCACGTGCACAAGCAGGGGGGCGGCAGGCAGAGGGAGAAGCAGACTCCCCACTGAACATGGATCCCTATGCGGGACTCGATCCCAGGACCCTGAAATCATGCCCTGAGCTGAAGGCAGATGCTTAACTGACTGAGCCACCCAGGTGCTCCTTCCCTCTCATCTTTGATGACATTGGCCATCTGTGTAGCACCTTGCTAGGTGTGAGGGAACACATTCATTCATTCATTCATTCATTCATTCATTCATTTGGAGAAGGTGTTCAGATGCACCAGAGCTCAGGACACAAAGACAGGATGACATAGGGTCTTCAGCTCCAGGTTTTAGCAAACCCACCATTTCCAGAATAAATTACCAGTCAGGGCTGGAATTCGGAGAGGTGACGAAGGGACTTGACTCAGGTGCAAAATTTAAGTGGGCACCAAAAAAAATCAGTGATCAAGATCCTACGTATAAAAATAAAAATTAACGCCAAAATTCACAGGGAGCAAAATCTCATAATTAAAAAATGAAAACAGGCTGTCGTTTGATGCCCCTGCCTGATTGTGCCAGGGGAATCATCGTTTCCTACAGCCAGAGGTCATGCGCCTTGCTTGTCCCCACCAGGTGGGTTTATGTGGATTAACAACGGTGTGTGAAGAAATTGGGCCACGTGGGCTTTAGAGATAGCTGTGGGTGTGTGTGTTTGACTGTACATTTTCTATTGAGCTTTCCCCCTTGGCTCAAAATATTGGAGGCTAATTTGATGAACATTTACAGGGGCAGATAGTTTTCTTTGTGTCTCAGGCTCCAACAAGGCTCGGCAAGGCACTGCTTACACTTTCCAGATCCCTCACTTAAGTCTCACAATAGTGGATACTATTATTACTGTCTACTCCTGCTGCCCACTTTACAGAAGGGAAAATCAAGGCTTGCAGACGCTTGGCAAAATAGCACAGGCTATTGTAATATGGTCATGTAATCCCTCAAGATGGTGCATGACAAAAGGTGCTAGTCTTTGGCTGAGAATATTTGCAGACAGTTTTGGTTCTGGAATAACACTATATCCCAGAGACAGTGCTCAACACCGGACCTTCAAAGCCCAGTAGATAAATCCAGCTCTCTTCTCTTCCTTCAGGAACTCGAGGCGAATGGGGGCCAATGATTTGGGTATAACCTGGAATGTGCTCCGTAGAGAGGTGCAGGGAGCGGCCACTACGCCAGGGCAAGAAGCCAGGAGGACCCGGCCTGACCGCAGGGCCTGCCGGCCAGAGGGGGCAGGAGGCTGACGTCAGGGCTGTCTGGGACATGGGGGCACAGCATGCCTGCCTTACCCTGTCAGCAGGCTGCGGCGAGAATCAGATGACATCCCCAGACCAGCGTGCCCAGCCCACTGGACATTCGTGGCATTAATACAAGGGGGCTTGAAAACTGCTTTAAAAAAAAAAAAAACATGTAACTAACATGTTTCCGTGTCTATGAAAACTTCCCTTCGGGGCGCCTGGGTGGCTCAGTCTGTTGGGCATCTGCCTTCAGCTCGGGTCATGATGCCGGGGTCCTGGGGCCTTGGGGTCGTGGGATTGAGCCCATGTCGGGCTCCCTGCTCAATGGGGAGCCTGCTTCTCCCTCTCCCTCTGCTGCTCCCCCTGCATGTGTTCTCTCTCTCAAGCTCTCTCTCTCTGTCGAATGAAGGAATAAAATCTAAAATAAAAAGATAAAAGAAAAAAACTTCCCTTCTACCTCTGTGTCCCAGCCACCAGTGTCTGCTCCTCAGACAGAACTACCTCCTGCAGTTTCCTTTGCATCCATTCCAAAATAATATGTGAATATATGCCGGCAATAATATTTCCCACCTGCCAGAATGACCACATTTAAGGGGTTCAAAATGAAGCAGAGTTTCCGGCACGTTACACAATGGTGAAGTCTTAAAAATGGCTGGGAAACGGAACATTTTTGGCATCAGATTATACTTTATAAGTAGTTCTAAGCAGGGTTTCCCCGCCTATGCTCTAGGGACGCTCGGGGCTGCACGCTCCCTGCGGGGCTGTCCCGCGCGCCGGGCTGTCGAGCTGCACCTCCACCCTCTCGCCACTAGGTGCCAGTAGGGCTCCTGTCCCAGAGCCGGGGCAGCCAAAGACGTCCCAGCCGCGCATCAGGAGGGAAAGTGTCAAGGGTTCACAGGGATACGAAGTAGGAATCTGTGAAGATAGAAGCTCAAGGTTGCTACACAAGTATTTGGAGAATGTTCTGGAGAAGGCTAGTAACGGCTAGCTTTCTATCTCTACACCGACCTGGATAAGAAGGGAATTTATATGGAAGAGAAACTGGCACTGACCTGCAGACGTTTAAACACTAACACAGGTTTTACGTTGGCATCTTCTTTCCTGAAGATTTTTATGAGCAGAATCATCTAGGGTGACGAGGAATTGTTCTCCGGGGGTTTTGCAGTTAAGATGTGAGAATCTTGGAGTAACGAAATCTGCATTCAAAAGCAGCCAAAATGTCTACTCCATGATCATCGTGTCTACTATAGTGCCTTTAAGAAAACAAGCAATAGCTGTTTCTTGTTATAAAGTAATATACGGTAATTGTAGAAAATTTGGGAAATGTAACTAAGCAAAAAGGAAGAAAAATGTAAAATGCCCCTAATCCCACTGGCTAGTGAAAGTCCACGGTTGGTTGAGACTTCAGTGGATTTGCTAATTGTTTTAGCAATCGTTTTCTATGTTCACTTATAAAGGTTTCACATAGACACAAATATAGTCCATTGTAGGGGCAGAAAACGTTGTCCTTCTTCCCTTCCGGGTTCTTCGGCTGCTCTAATAATGCAATTGACAGAAGACAGATTGACAAGAGAAAAACAGATTTAATTTTGTGCCTATGGGAGCCCCTAGAAATGTGAGGCTCCAAGAACTGACCGGAGCAAGCAGCTTGTATACCTTTCAGACAAAGAAACCATAAATCTGTGAAGACCTGACCAAAGTGGGGGCTTGGGGTAGCGAATCAGGGAAGAAGCAGCGGGTTTGCTCGCACAGCCTTCTCGGCCTCGACTTCCCATCCGGGGCGAGAGGGCAGCCCGCCTTTCTGCCGGGACAGGGGGCCCCTGCCCAGGGGACACTCAGTGCCGCTTCCAGGGCCCAAAGGAGGTCGGAGCGTCCTGGCGCCCGCTGTTTCTCCTGTAACTTAAACTCCGAGGGGTCTCTCTGGGGGCAGCCTGCTCTGCACCCCATCGTGAGCGACGATGCGTTCCGCTGCGCCCGCTCGACACAAAGCGCAGGGCCAGCACAGGGCACGCACCGGCTCTCGTCTCTCCCGGGACGCCCGGGGGACCCCGTCCCGCTCGGCCACCGCCTCCCGCGGGCACTGCCCCGGCCTCGAGCCCGCAAGACGGACCAACTGGGCCCCCCTGGCGTCCGCATCGCCCCTTCTGGTCTCGGAGGGCCCCGGCCCCACGCGAGCGGCTCCCCAGCGCGTTCCAGCGCCTGCGCAGGCTGGGCTGACTGGGCCCCTTTCTAGGCTTGACAGACACCAAGTGCACGTGCAGTTTCCCGTGCACCTTAGGATACAGAAGCGGGGACCGAATATGCCGGCGGGCGGGCCGTCCTTAGCTGTCGGGCTCGCGGAGCGCCGGCGGGGACGGAGCCCAGCGCGTCCCGGGGCTGGAAGTCTCATCTCCCGAGCGGGGAGACCCGACGGACAGAGAGGACGGGAAGCTTCTAAAAGACAAAACGACCTCAAACAACCGTTCTGAAAGGATCCCGACAGCATGCAAATAAAAGTCTGTAGTAAAAACTTTGGTCTTCTGAGCATGTAAACTTAACTTAGTGTATCTGCCAGAAACACAGTTTGGATCTAACTGGTTGTTTTTGGTTTTTTGTTTTTTTGTTTTTGACTTTTGTATCTGAGACACGGATAAATTTTTTTTTAAGATTTTATTTATTTATTTGACAGACAGAGACACCGCGAGAGAGGGAACACCAGCAGGAGGAGAGGCAGAGAGAGAAGCAGGCTTTCCCGCAGGGCAGGGAGCCCGATGTGGGGCTCGATCCCAGGACCCTGGGACCATGACCTGAGCTGAAGGCAGATGCTTAATGACTGAACCACCCAGACGCCCCACGGCTAAAGTTTTACAACAAAAACTGTAAAAGCCCTGTGTCTATTTGTAACTCTGTATTGTCTGTATGTGTGTGTATGTTATCAACATGTGATATTTTTCTACCTCTCGATGTATTAACTAATTTGTGAAGAGCTCTATTTTAAGTGGCTTAAAGAAATTTGTTTATAGGGCGCCTGGGTGGCTCAGTGGGTTAAAGTGTCTGCTTTCGGCTCAGGTCATGATCTCAGGGTCCTGGGATCGAGCCCCAAGTCGGACTCTCTGTTCAGCGGGGAGCCTGCTTCCCCCTCTCTCTCTGCCTGCCTCTCTGCCTACTTGTGATCTCTCTCCCTCTGTGACATAAATAAAATATTTAAAAAAAAAAAAGAGGGCACCTGGGTGGCTCAGTGGGTTAAAGCCTCTGCTTTCGGCTCAGGTCATGATCTCAGGGTGCTGGGATCGAGGCCCGCATCGGGCTCCCTGCTCAGCGGGGAGCCTGCTTCCCCCTCTCTCTCTGCCTGCCTCTCTGCCTCCTTGTGATCTCTCTCCCTCTGTGAAATAAATAAATAAAATCTTTAAAAAAATAAAAAAATAAAAGAAATTTGTTTATATAAATCAAATATACTCTCAGAAATGTAGAAAGGAACCCAAATATCTTTTTCAGGTTCACACTATCTGCAATAATCTTTGATAAATAAAAATTATTTTATTTTATCTTTTTAATTTTTATTTATTTTATTTTAATTAATTGTTTCTCAAAATTGTTGGTTTAATAGAAGCAAGCATGTCTTTAAGTTTGTCAACAAAGAAATAAGGAAATAGGTAACTATTGGATGTCGAATCCTGGCCGGCTCGGGCGGTAGAGGGTGCAACCGTCTCGGGGTCGTGAGTTTGAGCCCAACACTGGGTGTAGACAGTACTTACATATAAAATCTCGGGGCACCTGGGTGACTCAGTTGGTTAAGCGTCTGCCTTAGGCTCCAGTCATGATCCCAGGGTTCGGGGATGGGGCTCCCTGCCCAGCGGGGAGCCTGCTTCGCCCTCTGCCCCCCGCCCCTGCTCTGTCTCTAGCTCTGTGTCCCAAACAAATAAACGAAATTAAAAAATTAATAAAAATAAAATATTAAAAAAGGCAATTTAAACAAGCGTAAATAAGGTCAAAGTTCATGTTAAGTTCAATGAAATGATGGCTCTTCAGTGAACCTGTGACTCATTTCCACGTAAGATGAACATTAAATGTGAAACCTAAGTTTATCTACTTTTGTTCTTTTACTTCTTACAGAGGGAAGCAAATATGCGGGCCTAGTGATAACCATGTCTTAGGCCACAGCGAAAAGAAATTATTATGGGAAAGAATACACTTCCAATAATTTTGAAATGTATTTATCGGTTGGCTCACGTAGCACAGGATCGTGACATACACTAGGCTGCTCCCGGCGGCCTGCTTCGGAGTTTTCCCCGGAAAGCAAAGATTTCAAATAATTTAAAAAATTGGGAGAAGGGCTGCGACCGCGAAATGAACCAGGAAGAGAGTAAGTCAGAGCACCGGGAGCCAGAAGCTAAGCCCCCTGCGCCCAAGCCGGCCGGATCCGGATCCGCATCCGCGGTGCGAGATGCAGGGGCTCCCAGGCCCCGCTTCCTGCTGTGCCAGGACTTGCAGTAACTTCCTGTTTCCCAAACTGGGCTCCCAGAACCCTGGGGAGTGAACGTTAGCATTCGTTGAAATAGAAAATACCCGCGCGATCTCCATCTCTCGAGATAAATGGGTCATACATCTCTTCGATTTTATCTACAATTTCTAGGTGGACTCATTATAGATGGAGTTGTCTGCATGTAGATGAAAGGCTCATTTCATAAAGTACGAAGGAGAGTGCTCACGTGGCGTGTGATCAAAATGGGAAAGAGGCGTCAGCTCGTGAAACTTTTCTTTCAATTCCTCACACGGTTTTGTCGGTGCAATTATGTGCTGGGCCTTAATGCACGCTTTCTTTCTGGCTGTGGAATGATCCAGAGTGTTTGAAAGCCGCCGCTCTTTTACCACAGTAAATTGAGCAACCGAAGGGTCTGTGGGGCCCTGCTGAAAAGGCCAGTACAAGAATAACCACCTTTGAAAAAAAAAAGAGAGAGAAAAAGAAAAGCAAGATAAGAACAAAAGGTGGGGGGAGGGGTGGGGAAGAAGGAAAAAATTTATTTAAAGGCACTTCTCCCATTTCCTGTTAACTACTTGGGAGGCTGGGAATTCTGACGGCGGCTTCCCAGCAATTCACAACTCTGCCGTTGGTTTGGACCTTGCTCTTGCATCTTTCGAATTTTTATTGTCTGCTCGGCTTAGAGCAAATGTCTTCAGCAATAATGGGGAGATCCCCCTGCCCCTGCCCCTGCCTGTAGTATCAGGACGAGCCTGACACACGAGTGAATCTCGTGCTATAAGTTTTAAAAAGGCATATGGTTTATTTTAGGTGCATTATACAGAAGGAGGTATATTCATTTAACGTAGTGCAGAGGCGACTTTGCTGCCCTGTCTGACCACGTCTGTGATGATTCCCTAGCTCCGGCCTTGGGCGATTTCTTTCCCAGATAGGCTTTGTAAGTTTCTCAAATCGAGAAAATAACATTTGAACAGATAAAGTGGAAGTTGTCAGAAAAAAAGAAGGTTTCGTTTGCTTGGCTTCTGTTTGTTTGTTTTTTGGTTTTTGGTTTTACAAAACTACTAGAAATAAGGATGAAAGAAAGTGACTGAGTACGAAAAGGAGGACGTGTGTTTTGGGTAAAAGAAGGGTTGAGGCATGGAGATGCTTTTTTGCTAAGGGGGAGAAAAGAAAGTAATTTCATCCTAAAGGAAAATCATTGTTCCAGAATAAGAAGGGAAAAAGATAGGACAAACCCCACATGGATACAGGAAGCTGTAGAAAGCTTGCGGAAAAGGGATCTTGAAAAAGGAATCTTGTGTGTGGCCAGGCCGACCGAGATTAAAATGGATATATTTAAATCAAAAAGAAAAAAAAGGGAAGAATTTTAATATCAAAAGTGCAGTGGTACACATTTAGAATTTGCTTCTCTTTCTGTTAAAAGGACGAAGTGTTCTTAGATTATTGGTCTGCTCTTAATACGAAATTTCAAACAAAAGTTTTTCTTTACCTTTAATGTAATCTGCCTAGAAAACAAAGATTCTGTGTTCGGCTTTATCAGGTTACTTAAGCAAACTGTCTTCTTTATCTAAAAAGCCAAGATTTTTTTTTTTAACGAACTTTTTTTTTTAAGGGAGGTTTCTTTTTTTCTTTCTCTCTCTCTCTCTTTTTTTAAAGATTTTATTTATTTGACAGAGAGAGAGAGAGAGAGAGAGAGAGAGAGAGAGAGAAAGAGAGAGAGAGACAGCGAGAGAAAGAACACAAGCAGGGGAGTGGGAGAGGGAGAAGCAGGCTTCCCACAGAGCAGGAAGCCCGATTTAGGGCTCAGTTCCCAGGACCGTGGGATCATGACCTGAGCTGAAGGCAGCCGCTTAACGACTGAGCCCCCCAGGCGCTCTCAATTACCTTTTGAATGTTATGTGAAATTTCATGGGAAGCATTGTCAAGTAAGAAGTGATGCTAGGGCGCCTGGGTGGCTCAGTGGGTTAAAGCCTCTGCTTTCGGCTCAGGTCATGATCTCAGGGTCCTGGGATCGAGGCCCGCATCGGGCTCTCTGCTCAGCAGGGAGCCTGCTTCCCCCTCTCTCTCTGCCTGCCTCTCTGCCTCCTTGTGATCTCTCTCCCTCTGTGAAGTAAATAAATAAAAATCTTTAAAAAGAAAAAAAAAGAAGTGATGCTAAACTTTAAGAAATATATGGAAGTTATTAATATAAATATTCCAGAAATTATATGAATTTCATGGGGATCTGATGTACAGACACAGTGTTACCTGTCATGATTCCAGCTATTGTCTTAAAATATGGTATATCGGAGAAATAACCAAATTTTCTTGTCAATTGCATTATAATGACTTTTCATCTGATCTTTGACCGTCGCCAATTTTTAAGCCTTTCGTCATTTACGGAAGTTGCTGTTTTATTCTGATGCTTTTGCAAAAAATGTCCCTGCAAAAATGCTTTATCTTTGAGGATATTCAGGAAAAAGACCCCCTTCCCCCACAAGTACTCTGTAGAATACAGGTTTGTGATGACTTTAAGATCATAACACGGAACTGGGTAAGAATTTCTAAAACTTTCATGGAAAAGTGATGAATTCCTCAAACTAACCAAAGATCGGGATCAACAAGAATTAATTACAGGAGACCAAATGAATCAATGAAGATCATTAGAATTTTTCTGACTTCATTTAAAATATTGCTGGTTCTTTCATGTTTTGTTTGCAGATTTAAAAGGAACTGAAAGAACATGATCAATCACAATTCCTGCTGCACTTATATACATAATCAGGCCAAGTTTATTAAAAGTCAACTTAATTTGCAAAACAAATTAGTCTTGCCATGGTTTTGTCTTTGATGGAAATGGAAATGATTATGGAGAGAAATTTCTGTTTCAGTAATATGCCCCCGTGGATATTAGATTCTAGTGCTGTTGATCATCTCCGAGGTTTATTTTCTACTTGTAAACTGGACTGGATCTTGAGTTCTAGATTCCCCCAATATTTGGCTAAAACTCTCCAGACTAGCATTATCAATTTTCTCCAACTATTTTCACTTGGAATCACTATGAAACTAAACCTGCTTCCCTCCCCCCACTCCTTCCTGGACAACTTGATATAAACATCAAAGAAATCACAGCAGCCCACGTGCGGACCATCTTTGTGCTTGCTCGTACGTGGCCACTCGGAAAGATCACCGGGGACATTCGCACTGCAGTCAGGAAAATCTGTCTGATTGCCTGACTGTCCTGCTTGCACTCTATGTAAAGAGACTTCAAACCCAACTTTTCGAAATCGTCTCAACCGACTGCTCTCCAAACTCAGAAAACGGAATTTCTCATTTGCTTGAACTGCTAGTCTTTGTTTTTCTTCTGTTTCCATAGACATGCCGCTCATTAAATTACCTGATTGCTCACATCATATAGACGCCTAACTCAGGGGGAAACCCAGGTGCAGCAGCATCTCCTGAAATACAACATTTTTTCAAGTTCATCCTGCCCCAGGTCATCATGAGGATATGTTTGCTGATACATCATGTTATGCTCATGGACATAACTAAAAAAATTTTTTTTGTAGATCGACTCGGTGAAGTGAAACCTGAATCTGATTACAACCCATTGGATTTATTGGATCCGTTAAACCATGGCTCCTGGGTGTCTCTGCTCTGAGGAAGTCTTCAATGCTTGGCTATTGTTTTCCTTACAATCATATTGACCTTTCTAGGGCATTGTATATTCACGAAGCTTTACAATGCCTGTTGGCAGCTAATCACATGCCAGGTGCTATCCATCAAGAGCAGGCAACTGGATGAAATCAACAATGACCGCATGAATGATGAAGATGGCGACTACATGGCCCTCCGGCCTGATGACTCACTCAGCTAATGGAAACAGCAAAGGTGTGATCGTCCAGCCTGACTCCATCAACGGTGGGTGGCGAGTGTGACCCAAAAGGGGTAATTGTTAAAATTTAGAAACAAAGGAAGACCGACCTTGAAGGGTTCCTGAGCAGACAGAACCGGGTTGGTCATGCCCGTGAAGCTTAATTCGGCTTATCCTGCAAGCCTAACGGGACCTGGCCCTTTCTATCTTGTGTCTCCGGAAATGATAAAACTGGAACTGCTTCCCAAAGCTGATATGACCGGTAACCATTGAAAATTACAATATTGTAATGACTCACTGGGAAGAATAAACAATCACGGCTTTGTTACCGGATAAGCTGCTTTATAACAACGCACCCCTGAGCCTCATTCGATGTTTCTGGTTTGAGTGCCTCTGGTTTGCAAACTTTCTGGGGCGTGCACAATGATTTTTTACTAACTGTGACTTCGGTGATTCATTCGGTTTTCTTTTGGCTATTTTGAACCTTTGACAGAAGGTATCTCAGTCTGTTGCAAATGACAGGCCGTTGTAGGCCTTCCCTGAACCGCCTGTTTGCTGGAATGTTCTTTACAGTTGAGCAATCCTCTGCGAAAGAGAAGGCCAGACTAACCTATTGGCAACAAAATCGCCCCACAACGAGGAAGGTGTCCGTACTTGAATCACTTCTGCTCTTTTGAGCAAGTCATTTCAGGCCGCAGGAGGCCGTCTCACAGACCCCCCGCCCTCCCCCCCGCCCGGCGAGTCGTGGCTGTGCGTCGCAGCAGCCGGTGCAGCCCCGCGGGTCGGGGCAGGGCGTCCCGTGTCGCCGCCGCTAGGCTCCCTCTGGCCGGGAACGCACCGCGTGTCGGGGGCGGACGAGCTCGGCATGGCCTCCGAGAGGTGACCCGGCCGGCTGGGCCGGACTGAGTGGCTGGGCCGTGCACGTGACCGCCCAGCCTGGCTCCGCAGGGGGTGGGGGTGGGGCCGCCCGGGGCGCCCGAGGATGAAATCGACGTTTGCCTCGGGCAGGAAAGTGAGCCGATCAGATTCCGTCTCCCTCAGACCCGCCACCCGCGGGAGCGGGGGACTGCTGTCGCATTTTAGCTTTGTATCTCGGGAACCAGAAGGCAAAAGGTAAGTTGCTTATCACCTAGAAAAATCAGCCGGAGAGGAGTGACCCAGAAAACCACACAGCCGGCCACACTGCTGGGTTTGAAGATCCAGTGCAGAAAATAATAGATCGTTGTGAGGGGCAAGGGCCCATATTTAGGTCCCAAATTAGAGGCTGACCTTCTGAACGGAGATTTGGCTAATCTGGAAGGAATGGTGGCAGAAGGGCCCAGGATAAATATAGAAGGACACCCAAGCGGCTGGAATAAATAGCAAGTGGGTAACTCCTGGCTGCTTGTAAAACAATCTACTTCACATCTCTTTCGGCGGCAGGAGGCGAGGCAACGTTAAAATTGTGACTTAAACTCTGTTGGAAGTAAACTGGTATATGAAACTGGAATACAAGTAAGACCAGTTTCTGCTTTTGTCCTTTCACGTTTCGAAACCGTTTATATGGTTTGGCAGAAGAAAACCTGATGGGTTCACCGCTTAAGTTTGAAATATGCCATTTCAGGTTTCCCTGATCACTGTTGGAATTTTCTAAGGCTTTCTAGGCAAGGCTGTTTCAGTTGTGAATGAGAAATGTTGACATCGTGCATATTTTCCGTAATAGTAAGATGACTCACTTCTGCAGAATGTGATAAAAATTAAAAAGCGTGAAATAATGAGTTATTGTGAAGTAACTCTTTCATGTCTGAGAGATCAGATTCCTTGCCGGAAGATTTAAGAAAACACAGATACAGGTACAACCATGCTCATGCTTTATTTTAAGTAAGCAAATACTCCAGTAAGTGGTATGAATATACCACTTTTTTTTTACCCCCTTTGGCAAATGCAAGTTAATATTAGAATGTAGCTACTGAGAGTAAATAAAAGCAGTACTCATCAGTGCAATTAGCATAATGTTCCATAATGAATATGCTTCAAATCAAAGTATTTGCGATCACATCTGATAAATGATTTGAAACACTGAACCTCTGTGCAGACTATGCCCATGCACTTTATATGCTGTCATATCGATAAACACAAAATATATTTCTCCGTTGCATTTGACAAAGACTTTCAAAAATAAAACACTAAATTGTTCCCTTTCATTACTAATCCCTTTATTGCTAACTCTTTTGAAATCCTATTACATGCCCTGAGCCTGTCATCATCGGGATTTCTCGTTCTGTGTGCTGTTTGTTTCCCACAGTCGCTGAAAGGCGGGGAAAGCTGCGCACATCAAGCAGGCGGCCCAGCGGGGAGGCCGGAGCCCGGCTGCCCGGCCCCTGGCTCCTCACCGCCGGGGACTTCCAGGGTCTTCCTCCGGCCCCCCACCCCCTCCCCGCCTCGCCCCAGGAGTCACGTGGCGGCGCGGGGCCCGCCCCCGGTGACGTCAGCGCGCTCGCAGCCGTCGCGCCGAAGAAAGGATGCTCTAGGATGCTGTGCAGGTGGGCGGCGGGGATGCGCCATGCGGCACTGCAGGTAAGCGACGCGCGGCGCCCACTCTGCGGCTGCGGCCTGGCTCTGCAGGCCTGCAGCCCCTCGGCGCCCCAGAAAGCGGAGATGGGGGGCTGCGGCCGCTGCGCGCGCCGGGCGGGGATGCCGGGGTGGGTGGGGGGTGTTGCAGGCCCACGCGTGACTTCGAGCTTGGCGTGCCCATCCGGGAAGGTGGGCAGGGGCCAGCCCGGGGCCTCTTGCTCCGGAGAGGAAAAAAAATCTGGAATGATCACCGTACATGCATGATAAAGACAGAAAAGGGCTTGTCACGGATGACTGTCAACTGTTTCCCAGCTGTCATTGTGCTTCTTAAATAATGCCACATTTACTAATTCTCCTTCCAGGGGTTTGTCCTCAGTATTTAGCCTGATTTCTTTTAAAGCAAAAGCTGCTTTGCTCTGAACGGAATGGAAACTTACTGGTTAGCAATTTAAAGAGCTAAATGTGCAGTATAAATCGTTTTGCATTATTTTACAAGGTTCCAGCATTGAAAGGGGATATGTCGGAAATGCATTTTCCCCCCCTCTAGGTGTTTTAAGTAGATTGGAAAATAACAGTATCCGATAAAATAAAATGCAGCCTCGGAGGATTGACTGTGAGTGTAAGAGACAGCGAATCAGCTACAGCTCTGAAGAACAAAATGGTTTTTCGAAGGGGGTGGGGTGGAGAGGAACACCCAAACCGAATTCCCAGGGTTCTTTTTAATTTCCGTGCTGAATAATTAGCCCGCTGGAAGAAGGGGCTTGATGACTCAGCGGCAGATGGAGGGAGGTGACTTTTCAGTTCTGGCTGGTGGGGGGGGGGATTTTAATCGACTCTGTTAATTGGTCTGACCTGTTTACATTCGTTTCTCTGGTTCAGATAGGGCCTGAGGCCGGGGCATGGGTGGGCACCCCTAGGAAGAGAATGCGTCATTCTTTTCTGTAAAACATGACTCCTCTGGAAGTTGGGGCGTCAGTAAATTGTGCTGAAACTCACACCACGCATAATTTGATTCCCGGGCAACTGTTGGAGGACAGTGTTAAAAAACAGTGCTATTTTAGTTGATAACATAAAGGTTTTTTATTCTTTTCCCCTTGTGGTGGGCTTACTGTCAGGCAGCCCAGATAGCTTTGGCTCCAAGAAGGGGATTATAGACTTCCTCTCTCTGCTTTATTTTCTAATCAAATTTCAGTTGATTTGCTCTGAGTATTTATTTCAGAGTAAGGCAATGCTATAGAAACAATGGGGAGTCCTCTTCCAACTTAGAACTTTATGTGATTGCCATCCAGAAGACATCCAGGAGAAGAGAGGTTGTGAGCCCTGTTTAAAGAAAAATGGGGCTGGAGATGGGGTGAAGTCAGCGAGACTTACCTTTGATTGTGCCAAAATCAAAATGATGTTTCTGTGAAATTAATGCTATGTCAGAAAATGAGCCGGCAAGATATTGGGCTACAGCCTTGCATACACTTCAGCCTAGAGATCCAAATGTCAAAATCATATCTTTGTCCACAAATACACGCCTGTATATTTGTATGCCCATACATTCATGTCTCTATCTCTACAGCTATGTTTTTGCTACTGTAGTTTTTTTTTAAATTATGCTTATATAAGAAAATCCCAAACTGTTTTCCAAGGTGGGCGTACCGTTTTGCCTTTCTGCCAGCAATGTATGAGAATTTCAGTTGCTCAGGATCCTCGCCAGCACCTTGATTTGTTTTGTTTTAATTTTAGCCACGCTCGTAGGTATGTAGGGGTTATCTCTTTGTGTTTATTTTTTTTTTATTTTTTAATTTTTTTTTTTTTAATTTTTATTTATTCATTTGACACAGAGAGAGATTACAAGTAGGCAGAAAGGCAGGAGAGAGAGAGGAGAGAGGAGGAAGCAGGCTCCCTGCTGAGCAGAGAGCCCGATGCGGGCCTCGATCCCAGGACCCTGGGATCATGACCTGAGCCGAAGGCAGCGGCTTTAACCCACTGAGCCACCCAGGCGCCCTGTGTTTATTTTTTTTAAGTGAATGAGTCTTATTGTATGCAAATATCCTCTTGGTTATTGTCAGTTTTTTTTTTTAAATTTTAACCATTCTGGTAGGTAGTTATGGTATCTCATTGTGGTTTTTTTCCTCTTTTTAAATTTTTTAGTAATTTACTCATTTATCTGTGTTTCGAGTGTGTTTCTCCCTGCTGAAGATGAGGTCCAGGAAGGCTGGGATTTGTGTAAGGTTCTTTCGTCTATCTCCAGCGCTGGGCGTGGTACTGGGAATATTTAGTTACTGTTTAAGAAATCGGTCAGTGTTTAGTAATTGCACAAGTCCCGAAGGCCTGGGGGAGCCACCTTGCTCACCCCAGAGCGGGGGCGGTCCACCTCTGCGGTTTCCAGTTCCGCTGGTGGAGGGGTCAGGGATGAACCGGATTTGGCAGCACGTTTCAGACTGAACTCATTCTCAAGGAGCTAGCTAGCAATTTTCACTACCTAGCTGGTAACTGAGCTTCACTTTTCATTAATCATTTTCAAGTTCCTGGATCCAACCATGCTTGAAGCTTCAATTAAAAAAAATTTTTTTTCTTCCACCTCCTACCCCCTGCCTTTGGCAACCATCAGTCTGTTCTCTGTGAGCTTTTCTTCCCCTTGCATTCCACTTATAAGAGGGATCCTCCCGTATTTGAATTTCTCTGACTTATTTCCCCTTAGCCTAATGTCCTTGAGTTCCATCCCTGTTGCATATGGCAAGCTTTCATTCTTTCTTATGGTCGGATAATATTCCATTGTAAATATATACCACCGTTTCTTTATCTGTTCATCCACCAGCAGACACTTAGGTGATTTCCATGCTTGGCTGTTGCGGATAATTCTGCAATGAACACAGTAGAGCAAATGTCTTTTTCAGTTGGTGTTTTTGTTTTCTTCAGATAAATACCCAGAAGTGGAATTGCTGGCTCACGTGGTAGTTCTGTTTTTAGTTTTTTTGAGGAGCCTCCGTACTGTTTTCCACAGTGGGGGCACTCATTTTCATTCCTACCAATGGCGCATGAGGGTTCCCTTTTCTCCACATCCTTGCCGACACTTGTTATTTCTGGTCCTTCTGTTAATAGCCATTCCAACAGGTGTGCGGTGTTATTTAGTTGTGGGTTACATTTGCATTTCCCTGATGATTAGTGATGTTGGTCATCTTTTCATGTGCCTGTTGTTCATCTGTCTGTCTTCTTTGGAACAACGTCCATTTAGATCTTCTGCCCATATTTTGATCAGATTTTTTTTTTTTGCTGTTGAATTGTATTCTTTATATTTTGGATATTTGCTTCTTATCAGATAGATGCTTTGCAAATGTTTTCTCCCATTCAGTAGGTTGCCTTTTCATTTCGTAGATGAATTCTTTGGCTGTGCGGAGTTTTTTACTATGATGTCGTCCCACTTACTTATTTTTGCTTTTGTTGCTTTGGCTTTTGGCGTTAGATTCCAAAAATCATCGCCAAGACCTATGTCGAGGAGCTTCTCGCCTCTGTTTTCTTCTAGGAGTTTTATGGTGTCAGGTCTTGTGTGCAAGTCTTTAATCTATTTTGAGTTAACTTTTTGTATCTGGTGTAATATCGTATCTGGCATTTCTTACCAAGTTGGGACACCCTGACGTGTTGTTGCAGTCATTCAACAATTTGTTGAATTTGGTTCAGGTTGGCGAAAGGGATTAAGGATCCTTGGGTCCCTTCCTTCCTTCTTCCCCATCCAGCCCTAGACAGAGCAGAACGGGTGATAAGAGACGGGCGTAGAGACCAGGATTCTCCTCCCGGCTTCCGGACTGTAACCTTGTGCAAGTTACTTTGTGTCTTTGGGCCTCAGTTTTCTCTTCCTCAAAGCAACCGAGAGATTTTGATCAGGGTTTCTCCGCCTCAGCACTGTTGACCTTTGCGGCTGAATCAGTCTGTTGTGGGGGGGCCGTCCTGCGCACCGTGGGAGGCTGGGCGGCAAGCCTGGGCGACACTCGCTAGATGCCAGGGGCGCCCCTCCCTCAGTTGTGACAACCCAGAGGTCTCTAGACACTGCCGCCTGTCCCCCTGCGGTGGGGAGCCTTTCCCTGCTCCAGAACCACTGATGTGGATGATCTCTAAATGTCCTTCTGGCTTCCGTATTCTGGAATTCATTTTCCTATGATGTGTTTGGTGCTAAGCCCTTGATCAGAGATCCAATTCCCTTTTCATCGCGTCTGTATGTCGGAAAATGCAGTGCGAAGGCTTTTACGCTCTGGGGTTCCTGGGTTCCAGAAGTAGCTTCTGTGCGGAAGGGGAGGCCTGCGTGTGTGCCACTTGTCGCTGGGAAGCTAGCTGGGCGGAGAGGAGAGTGCTGGGGAGAGGGAACGCCGGCCTCAGAGCCGCGGGGGCTCGGTGCGCCTGGACGCCGCTGTCAGGTCACCTGAGACCCCGGCCCAGGCCCAGGCTTCACGGCCAGGTCCCTCCCGGATCTGCGCACGGGGGTGGGCAGCGCGTGGTGGAGGTGGTGCGGGCGCGGCCGGAAGCAGGGGTGGGGGGTGGCGGCTGGGGCAGCTAGTGTCAGGCCAGGGACCACCTGCCCGCACGGCCCAACCCCCCCCCATTCTCCTCCCCACCCCCCGCCCCGGGGCAGGGCGCTCACCCAGCTCGAGCCTCAG
>LNAC01000304.1:1824239-1839042 GCA_002007465.1 Ailurus styani | reverse complement strand
GCGCGCGGGCCGCACGCGGTCTCCTCCGTCGCGGTCTCCTCCGTCCCGGTCTCCTCCGTCCCGGTCCCTCGGCGCTGACCTGCGCGGCCGGCGGGGGCCCTTCCAGGCGAGGTCACAGGACGCTCTGCTGCGTCCGCCTTGTCCCCTCGGCCCAGCTGCTCTGGGGGAAGCCAGCTGCGCGGGCCAGGGGCGCAGTCCTGCAGGGAGGCCGGGGGGAGCGGGCCTGAGGCTTCGGGGCCGCAGCGAGCCCTGGCTGGGAGCCGAGCTGTCGCTGGGTGCCCCTGTCCCCATCCAGCCTTCCGATGGCCGCAGCCGGAGCCGGCAGCTCGACCGCAACCTCCTCAGAGACCGTGAGCCCGAAGGACCCAACCAGGGGCGCCGGGGGCGGGGGGGGGGGCGCTCAGTGCGTGGAGTGTCCGCCTCCGGCTCAGGTCATGATCTGAGGGTCCTGGGATCGAGTCCCGCGTCGGGCTCCCTGCTCAGTGGGGAGCCTGCTTCTCCGTCTGCCTCTGGCTGTTCCCCTTGCTCGCTCTCGCTCTCTCTTTCTCTCAAATAAATGATTAAAATCTTAAAAAAAAAAAAAAAAAAAAAAGAAGGACCCGACCAAGCTGCTTCCGAATTTCTGACCCACGGATACCGGAAAAATCATACGTGTTTGTTGTTTGAAGCTGCTGAGTTCTGGGGTCATTTGTTGCCCCGCATTGGGAGCAAATACAATGGTAGGAAGCCCGACTTTGGGGGGGGGCTAGCGCTGGCCGCATCTCGGGTCAGCTCCCCAGGCTGGGGCGGCCTCCCTCTTGTCCGGCCGAAGATCTGCTCTTCTCTCCCTACTCCATACTTGTTCACGCTGTGGCCTCTCTCCCTCCCTGCCCCCCGTCCCCACCCTTTATCCAGTTGAGTAGAGGAGTGTCTGGAAGGTTTAGGCATAGTCATTGTAAGTTGGGTATTGTTTTTTAAAGATTTTATTTATTTGTCAGAGAAGGAGAGGAGAGAGAGCAAGCACACAAGTAGGGGGAGTGGCAGGCAGAGGGAGAAGCAGGCTCCCTTCTGAGCAGGGAGCCCGATACGGGCCTCGATCCCAGAACCCTGGGATCGTGACCTGAGCTGAAGGCAGACGCTTCACCGATGGAGCTGCCCGGGTGTCCCAGTTGGGGGTATGGATGGTGAGTTTGGGTGTGTTGATTTTTTTCATTTTCCACAGTGTATATCCCAGTATTTGTCTGCATCGCCCGGAGACTTCATGCAATAACCGCCACATGCCACTGAGGATTGGATGTCTGGCTGTCACTGCAAGCACCTGGCATCTGCCAATGTGGGATGGACTTTTCTATGTGACCATCTCCCCTTTACCTCTCGTGCAGGGGAAACGTACCCTGACCTGTCATGCAGCGTCGAGCCCCTGTCCTCTGCCCACTGCATGGCGGGTCCACTAACCCCAGGGCCTTTACTTTGTCAGAGGGTTCAGACTTTACACCGGAATTATTTCGGTGGGCGATCATTTTTGTAAGAGCTGATGTGATAGATATTTCAAGAGAAAAAAAGTATATCATAGGCACATCAAGGAAGTATTGTAGCGTGCCAACTACAAGCCTACCTTTGGTAAAGTGAGGCAGTGCGACTTAATTCTAGTCGCTGGCTTTTTTGGATTGCTCTTCAGTAAAGCTTGTCCTGAAATACACACGCCGAAAAGCGTGTAAAGCCGAAACTCACAGCTTGCTGAGTTGTCACCCAGTGAACGCACCTGGGTACCCAGGGCCCAGATGAACTGGAACATGACCGGTCCCCAGAAGCCACCTGCAGGTCCCCTTCTTGTCACTTCCCAGCCCAAGGGCACCTGCTACTACAAATTCATTGTGCTCGTTGGAACTTTCTATAAGTGGACGTGCGTATCCCTTCGCGTCTGGCTTTTGCACGAGCTTCATCCTTGTCAGTGTGCGAAGCGATAACGTTCAGCCTCATGGTTGGATGTAGTGGGAGAGTTTTCTCTACAAGGTGTCATGTTTCTTTTGCTGCTTTTAGGATATCCTCCTTCTCCCTGGTATTAACAACTTGACTATGACATGCCTTGGTGTGGTTTGGTTTGCTTATTTATTTACTTTTGCTGCTTGGGGTTTGTTGGACTTCATGTGTCTGGGATTGCAGTCTAAGAGTTGAAATCTTTGTAGAGCTGGAATTGCTGTAGCAAATGTTGTGGCCAGCTAATCAACATTTATTTCAGAGAAACTTCTTGAGAGAGTTTAAAGGGAGTTTTCAACCCATGTCCCTATCACCTCCGCTTGGATAAGAATGGGGAGCAAGGCTTTAACTAAAGGAATTGTCGGGCGCTCTGGTGCTTTTAGTCACTATGCTGGGTTCAAAGTCCGCTGCCTGGGGCCCCAGGGACTCGGTGTCGAATGCCTGTGGTTGGGTATCAGCCAGGATGTGGGGCGGCTGCCCTGGGGGAGGGTGGCTGTCTATGTATTTGTCAGCTCCACTTTTTTCACGGGTGAAAAGTAATAAAGGAGAGTCAAGATGAATGGAGCAGTTAGGAGAAAAACCTGCAAACCTAGTAGGGAAAGCATGTCACGCTCTTCACACGTGCACTGTTACAAATTAGAAAACCGTGGGATGGTGCGTGTGAAAGGTGATAGACAGGCAAAGAAGCGTTTTAAAGCCACTCACATTTTATACATGTAGTGACTTCAGCTTGGTTTATATATTCTTTTTGTCCCAAGTATACACACAGATAAAATCTCTCTTGTATGTGTCATTGAGCACATCCGTGCAGTGATGTCAAAAGCATTTAGCTGGGGCGCCTGGGTGGCTCAGTCGCTTAACCGTCTGCCTTCGGTTCAGGTCATGATCCTGGGGTCCTGGTATCGAGCCCCATGTCGGGCTCCTTGGTTGGTGGGGAGCCTGCTTCTCCCTCTCCCTCTACCTACTGCTCCCCCTGCTTGTGCTCTCTCTCTCTCTGTCAAATAAATAAATAAAATCTTTAAAAAAAAGCATTTAGGTGGCGCCTGGGTAGCTCAGTGGGTTAAAGTCTCTGCCTTCGGCTCAGGTCATGATCTCAGGGTCCTGGGATCGAGCCCCGAATCGGGCTCTCTGCTCAGCAGGGAGCCTGGTTCCTCCTCTCTCTGCCTGCCTCTCTGCCTATTTGTGATCTGTCTCTCTGTCAAATAAATAAATAAAAAATCTTTAAAAAAAAGCATTTAGTTGGCTATTCCATAGAGTTTTATATTTATAGATGGATTATAGTATTAGTAATACTTTTTGTAGAATAGAGATAGTATATGGTGGTTGGCTAAGCTTTTTAGGTTTAGTGGATTACTGTAGAGTGGGCTCAGCAAACACTTGTCAAATGTCCAGATAATAAATAAGGGTGAGCAACAGGCCTCTGACCTCAAGGAACTCACAATCCGATATGGGAGGAAACAAGCTTGTAAGTAGCTATTCCAACAAAATGCAAGTGATAAATAAGATCGATACTAAAAATATTAGTGTTTAAAATGCAACGGGAAGGATGCAGGGTGTGCAGGAGAGTGGGGAATAGAAGGGGACAAAGGGGGCCGCCTGGGTGGCTCAGTGGGTTAAAGCCTCTCCCTTCGGCTCAGGTCATGATCTCGCGGTCCTGGGATCGAGCCCCACATCGGGTTCTCTGCTCAGCGGGGAGCCTGCTTCCTCCTCTCTTTCTCTGCCTGCCTCTCTGCCTGCTTGTAATCTGATCTCTCTTTGTGTCAAATAAATAAAATCTTTAAAAAAAAAAAAGAAGGGGACAAAGGGTAAAGGGGCCGGTGGTTCTCCAAGTACAGTCCATGGGCCAAGAGCATCAATCACCCTCCCTTGGAGCTTGTTAGAAATGCAGACCCCTGGGCCCCACCCCAGAGCTGCTGAAGCTGAAAAGCGGGGGCTCGGCCCTGGGCAGTGCTGTGGACACACACTGGAATTTGTGCATCTCCAGTCCAGGTAGTGGTCAGCCCGCAGTGTTCTGTGGAGGAGCGTACGACAGGCTCTTCTGATACTCACTTTGTCCCAGAATTGCCAGTGGCCACAGCACAGCCTGGAACCCTTTGGCTGGTGGACTGTTGTTCATCCTTTGCAGTCGATGGAGCGTATCAGGAGTTTTCCGGAATTCTTACATGGATGAGAAGTTTGGTTTGCCCATTGGTATAATTTATCCATCTTTTCTTTTATGGATCGTACTTTTGGTGTCATTTCTGAGAACTCTTCGCTGATCCCTAGGTCATGAAGGTTTGGCCCGTTTGTTACAGAGCCGTGAAAACCTCACTCACGGGTTTCACAGAGGCAAAGGCACTGCTGGTGGATGAAGCAGAACATGCCATGCTGCCTTCAGCTGGATTCTCTCCAAAGCGGCCCTGGAGACGAGGCTGCCCGTGCAGGGAGCTTCGTGGGAGGGGCAGGGTCTCCTGGGAAGGGCAAGGGGAAGTGTGACCGAGAAAAGAAGGCAGCCATCAGAGGCTGGGCTGCTAATGCAGTTCACCCAGTAGGCGACTGGAGGCTAACGCTACGCTTTGGAAACTCTAGGAAACAGAGCTTGCTGTGTCCCGGGTCCCCACGATCATCTCTGGGTTCAACTAGGAGTACTCACAGGACCGCGTACAGTTGTTTTCCTGGCTATGACTTAGAGTAGGGAACATAGGGCACAGTCAGCAAAGGGAAAAGGCAAGTTTGGTGGAGTCTCAGTGCGTGTGAGTTTTATTGGAGATTGGTCCTGTAGGCACCGTCTATCCAGCTCATTATCAGAATTCCAGCCTCTTAGAAAGACAGCAGGAGTTGAGCATAAATTACGTTATTTGGACAACCAGTGTGGGCACAGAGAGCCATTCTCATCAGTCCTGGGACCGGGGGGGCCCTCCTGAAATCCAAGTTCCCAGAAGCTAGCCAAGGGCCAACCTCGTCAGCAGGCCTTCCTAAGGAGAGCAGTCTTGGGCCTGCGGTGGTTAATCTTTTCTGCCTTATAAAACACATGCCTTCAAATGAGTCCCTTCAAGGGGGTGAGGGAGTGGGGGTATTTATATGCCAGTTCCTGAGAGTCCTCAGTTAATACCTGCTCCCAGTAACGCACTTCAGGCCCAGAGAGACAGTTGGAAACAAGCTGGAGCTTCGTGGGAGGTTTCAAGGGATGTGGGTGGGGCACTAGCAGCACCGGATACAGTAGTTTATTCCAGAAGTTGGCTGAGGACAGCAAAGCCACATGTGTAAGGCAGTTCACGTGCGTGTGGTCACGCGATGGTTTTACAACTGTGGGCGAAGAGACCAAAGTCAAGTCCTTCCTTCGGGTGTGGCCGGAGCTCTGTGCAGGCCACTGCTGGGCCTGGAGGCACAGGGGGAGCCACAGATGGGGTCTGCCTTTCTGGGTCTGCCCGTCGGGTGGATTGGAAAGAAAGCGTGTGCGCGTGCGTGTGTGTGTGTGTGTGTGTGTGTGTGTGTGTGTGTATTGTGGGGACAAAATCCTGGTACGTTTGTTATTTTATTTTTAAATTACTTTTTTTTTAAAGATTTATTTATTTATTTGACAGAGGGAGAGATCACAAGTAGGCAGAGAGAGAGGAGGAAGCAGGCTCCCCGCCGAGCAGGGAGCCCGATGTGGGCCTCGATCCCAGGACCCTGAGATCATGACCTGAGCCGAAAGCAGAGGCTTTAGCCCACTGAGCCACCCAGGCGCCATTTAAATTACTTTTTAAAAATATTTATTTATTTTAGGGGGAGGGAGAGAGCGCACATACGCATGCGAGTGTAGGTGGTGGAGGAGGCAGAGGGAGAGAATTTCAAGCAGACCCCCTGCTGAGGCAGAACCCAGCACCAACGCTGGGGCTGGCTGTGGGCCTTGATCCCACGAGCAGGAGACCAGGACCCTGAGCTCATGACCTAAGCCAAGATCACGGGTCGGACGCTAAATGGACTTGAGCCACCCAGGTGCCCCCATTTGTTACATTTTAAACTTCCTCTTTTTAATCTCTGAATTCAGAGCAGCAGAAATGACACATAAACAAATGTGTACTACAGCCTCCCATTTCATGGCAAAAATACTCTCCTTGCTCTGTCCACGTGAGCGAATCCTGAGAACAAGCTCTGTTGTGTCATTTGAAGCTAGCAATGTGTTTGTATTGGATTACGTTCCTTAAGTGTGTCGTGGTGTTGTGTGCACAGAGATCCTGGGTCAGAATTAAGGCAACTAGAGTCGGGGAGCAGGTATCTTCCTTTAGCTTAAGCTCCTGGTTCCCTTCCCCCTGTCAGAGAACTGAGTGCAGTTAAGGAGCTGGGGGGAGAGGGGGGAAGGAGGAGGCAGTCCTCGCATGTGTGTCCTGGGCCCATAGGATCTTCCCCGGGGGACTCCAGGGTCCTGAGCAGAAGGGCTACCCCCAGAGCATCGTCTGTGACCAGGGGTCCCCAGCCTGGTGGACTTTTAGACTATAGTATGATCACATCTTAATTCAGCAGCCAAGGGCATCTGGAATCTTGAAGCATTAGGAGAACTAATTAGTTGGAGAAACTTCTGATTATAGGGTATCATAGAAACCTCAAAGTGTGTATGTATTAGTGTTAGAAACTACCTTTTCGAGTTTCCCAAAGCTTCCAGGTTGAAATGTTGCTACTGAGGTCCTTCAGTTGCATTTTTTGGGGTCTAGCCTGTTCATCAGTTGATGGCATTTGGGTTGTTTTCGCATTTGGCCTAGTGGGAATAATGCTGCCTTGATCATTTGTATATAAGTCTTCGTGTGGGACATGTTTTTAGTTCCCTGGGGTCTAAGCCTGGGAGTGGAATTGCTGGGTCACGTGGAAACTCCATCTTTAACCTTATGAGAGGCTGCCAGACTGACATCCCTTTTCTTAGCTGAGCTTTTTGTGTAAGTAAATATCTGTGTATAAAAATACACAAATCACAAGTGTACACCTCCATGAATTTTCGCCAAGGGAACTCACCTACATAATCTGCACCCAGATCAAGGAACAGAATGCGACTGGCCCCCAGAAGCTCTCTGTGGCCCCTCCCAGGCCCCACCACGCCCCTAAAGGGAACCACTGTGCACACCCTCCCATCACAGATGAATGTTGCCTGTTTGTGAACTTTATATAAATGGAATCTTTCACTTCCAGCTTTTGTCTGACACCCTTAGCTCGTGCGCCCTACAGAAGCAGGCAGTGCGCTGGCTTTGGCCCACGGGGGATGCGCTTGGCCACCTTCGCTTCCGCAGTATTCCACTGTGGGTCTGCACCCTGCTGTATTTGTCCGCTCTCCTGTGGGTGGGCGTCTGGGGGCTTTCCCACGACCCTCCACCCGTCGCCTCCTCTCCCAGCCCGCCAGTGGCCAGGTGCTCTCAGAGCTTGACCTTTTTTCTGCCAGTGTTCTTCCCCCAGATCAGATCATGTTGTCTTATTTGCCGCCTTCTCTATCAGCTGATTCCCAGATGACGTGAGCAGTTGGAACAGAAAATCCGAGCTCAGATGAAAAGATGCCGAGCCTCCAGTCCGCGGTGAAGGCCGGTCGCCGTGGGGGAGAGTGTGGGGACAGGGGCCGGTGGTGTGGGCACCGTAGAGACTGCTCTTGTCCTGGCCCCTCTCCCCTGCCCGTCCCCTTCTGGGCACCTAGCTGCCACTCGGGGCTTAGCTCGTGTTTCCCGTGAGGGGCCAGATGGGCAATATTTTCCGCGCTGTGGGCCTTCCAGGCCGTGTCGCAGTTACTCCCCTGGGCTCTGGGAGCGCCAAGCAGCCCCAGCTGCGGTGTAAATGAAGGCATGTGGCCGCATGCCCCTAACACCCAATTTACAAAAACAGGCAGCCGGCTGCATTTGGCCTGCGGGCTGCGGGTCGCCAGGCCTTGCTTTCACGGCACGCATGACTGGGCATCTGCTACCCCCAGCCCCCGTCCGAGGTACCAGAGCTTCTTGCAGGCCTCTGCCCCTTACCGAGTGGTGGAAGCATCGTGATCCATTGGGAGAAGGACAGAGACAAGTCGGCCACCTACATGCCCACCAGCCGACGGGCGGACGAGGAAAATGTGACGTGTACGTACGCTGGCCTCTGAAATGCAGTCCTGCGGCCACACCGGTGGACCCGGAGGACAGTCTGCTGAGTGAGATAAGCTGGTCACAGAAAAACAAATCCTGTGTCATTCCACTTATATGGGGGATCTCGAGGGGCCGAACTCTTATAGAAGCAGAAAGTAACAGTGGTTGCCGGGGGGCTGGGGGGAGCGAAAATGGGAGTCGTGGTTCGGTGTGTATAAAGCCTCAGTGACGGAAGATGAAAAATACCTCGACATCCACTGTACGACCTTCTATACACAGCGCTGTCCCCTGAAAATTTGTCAAGAGGGTGGATCTTGTGTTATTATTTTGTTAACTGCCAACCATTTAAAAACAGAGGAAAGGGGCACCTGGGTGGCTCAGTGGGTTAAGCCTCTGCCTTCGGCTCAGGTCATGATCTCAGGGTCCTGGGATCAAGCCCCGCATCAGGCTCTCTGCTCAGCAGGGAGTCTGCTTCCCCCTCTCCCTCTATTTACCCCTCTGCCTACTTGTGATCTCTCTCTCTGTCAAATAAATAAATAAAATCTTTAAAAAAATAAAAATAAAAACAGAGAGAAAAAAGAGAATGCTTCTGATTGCCAAGGAGGAAGCCCCCAGCTCTCTGGGGAAATTAATGCATGTGGCGCAGAGAGTGCAAAACAGAACAGAATTCTGGAAGGGGAGAGGACACAGCACACTCAGACGAATGGGTTTCTGCCTGACCTGCTGACGATCCTTACTAGCCTGGCGTGGGGAGCTCTGTGTTCGGTGTGGCCTTGCTCATGCTTAGAACCTGTCCTTCTTTATGCTGATCTGGGTGATTTCCCACTTTCGCCCATCTTCTAGAAACCGTTTTGTTATTGCCAACATCTGACTATGCGAAGTCCAGACTTCCTTTAAATGGTATAGATCCCTGATTTGAGGGTGGGCCAACCCATCCAGAATTGTTTTCAATATCAAAGTCGTAAGTTGCATCACTGATACTGTCCCAGCCAACGCTTGCCGTGTCCATTGGGCCCTGGGTGAGGTGAGTGGACAGGGTCCCACATACTGGTCCAACATACTGGACAGGGTCTGTTGTTATCATCTGCTGGTGAACGCTTGGACCGCAGCCTGTTGCAGTCATCATACTGCAAGGCCAAACCTATAGATACTTTCTCACCTGAAAGGACTGGATAAAAGATCTAGATGCCCCGTGTGTCTTCCGAAGTCCCTTTGTAGGGAAATATGGTTGGGTAGGAGAGATGTTATTTTGTCAGGCCACATGCCTCCAGCATGAAAGTTGATTCCTTCCCTTCTCTGTTGGCAGTTTTACCCCCCGTCCCTGTGCCTGTCCTCCCCGGAAGTCCATCCGCGATACCGCGACTAATTTATCTGTCTTCGTTACTCCTCTTGCTCCGGACCCCAAGTAACACTGTTGAACACTGTTACACGACAACCCCTTCAAAAAACCCAACGGCTTGAAACAATGACCAGTGCTTTCCTCACAGTCTGTGGGTGGGCTGGGTGATGGGATGGGGCCAAACTCCGCTGATCTCGGCTGGGCTCACTCAGAAATCTGTGCTGGGCTGGGCCTAGGTGATCTCAGAGAACCTCGGCTGAGCTGACGCAGCTCCAGTCCATGTGGTCTCTCACCTTCCAGCATTCTAGCCTCGGCTGCTTCTCACGGCAGAGGCAGAGGTCCAATAAACAAACCAACCAACCAAAAAACAAACAAACCAAAAAACGAAAAGACCAGCAGGGGCCGCATCACCTCTTGGGATCTAGACTCAGACACGGGTACTAGTCCCTTCTGCTGCATGTCATAGGCCAGTCCAGATTCAGTGGGTGGAGAAATGGACTCCCTCTCTTAATGAGGGGGACCCAGGAAGTCCCACTGAAAATGTGGTAGACCCAGGGAGGGGTAGAGAATATGGCCATTTTTGCAATCAGCTCTTTGTATAGATCAGGGATCAGCAAATGTTTTCTGTCAGTGATCCAAATAGTGAACGTTTCGGGTTTTGTGGGCCATATAGTCTTTGTTATAACTCCTCAGCTCTGCTCTTGTAACGTGAAAGCAGCCATAGACAATATATGAATGCCTGGGCATGGTTTGTGTCCCACTACAACTTTATTTACCAAACCAGGCAGCAGGCCAGATTTGCCCACAAGCTGCAGTTTGCTGATCCGGACCAAGTAGGGAGCTCAGATCCAGGTTCTAGAATGTTGTTCTTCCTGAAACCAAGGCCTTGAGGCCATAAGCATGGGTGTTATCTGTCAGCAGAAATGCTCTTAATGGAGAGAAGAAATAAAAACAGATAAGAGGAGCAAGGGCTCCTTGCTAAGGTACAGATAACTATTTGTATCCATTTGGGATTGTTCCTTGTTCCATAATGAGTCCTTGGAGTTCACTCCTTGTCGCTTCCATGTTTGGCTGGATTCTCATTCCTTATCCATCCACCTCTCCCAGATGGATTCCAGACAGAATTCTTTCCATTTTTCTAACCTGGATGCCCTCTTCTTAGACTTCTCCCGGACCCTTCTGTCTTTCTTAATCCCAGCGTCAGAAGTGACCTCAGCACCTCCTTCTAGGCTCCCAGGGAAGCCCCCGATTACATCTACAGATTAGATCTTGTTTATTTTCCTTTACCAGTTATGTGTCTAATTGTCACGACCGTGACATGCTCCATCAAAATTTAAAGATGTTAACTGTCCTCGAGAGTGACTTTTTGATTCAACCATTCTTGCCTGGAGTTGTTGTTTGACTAGAGATTTGGTTAAATTTTCAGGTAAGGTGAACTCCCTTTTCATAGAATGTCCAAGTCTCTGCTGTTCTTCTAGGTTGGTTTTTCCTCAAGAGGGCTCCCCATTGTGGGTCAACAGTCAGCTGCCTTATTTTTCTCATCAGAGGTTTTCTGTGCCACATGTAATACAAAGCTATTACCATCTTGTTTTTCTGTGGAAATGAGAACGAAGTCTTTGCTTTCTAATTTTACTCCTTCCCTTTTATTATTGGTTGCTACTGACTTATGCAACATGACTCTTCCCTGGGTACTCATCAACGGGTATAGTTTTCAGCTTGGCATGGCTCAAACCTCAAACTTTTAAAGTTTTAAAGCAGCCGAGTTGCACAGGCGGTCAATAAATCACTCACTATCGCCACTTTATTGCTTGTAAGGTAATTACCCCACTTTGCCCATAGCGACTTTTCAATTTGATTAAAATGCAGTTTCATCAGGTCGTGGTTGAGTCCTCCAGATATAAAAATACATAAAGCAATGAGAGTAGCCTGTGCTCAAATATTTTTATAACTGCCCTCACCTCTTTAACCATCGACTCCAGCACTTTTGTGGTCCTCGTCCTATAATTCACATTTCCATGCTCTTTGCCAAAGTAATTTTTATTTAGTGCTTATTCCAACCTCTTGCCTTTGTGAGAGTGTATTATTTTTTTTCTGCTAACTGGTGGGGGAGCATGGGTCCTGCTGCAAAGCATTTTCTACGTCTCAAATTAGCTCCAATGTGATCTGTAAATCAGGCTCTGATGGTGGTATAACGTGGAAGGTGTCTTGGTTTATTTGCGGTTGTTTTCCAGACCCAGGGAGCCAGGAGAGTGGGAGTGGAATTGTTATCTTAGGCAGGAAAAGGAGAAACTCTCAGCTTGGCTACTGTCCTGGCAGCAGGAGCTCTTTGGACTGTATTTTAGGAAAAATGAGAAGTGAGTGCCTGTAGCCCCGGTTTCCTTGTCCAGAGCGGTGTGCCGCCAGCCGGGTGTGGCTCTTGGCTTGTCTTCGTCTGTTTGCGCTGCTGTGATCAAATCCCACAGACTGGGGGGCTTCTACACACGAGACATTCATTTCTCACAGTTCTGGAGGCTGGAAGTCTGACATCGGAGGAAGGGAGGCAGCACAGTTGGGTGAGAGCCCTCTTCTCTGCCAGAGACTTCTCGTGTCCTCACTCGACGACGGAAGGGGTGAGGGGGTGCTCTGGGGTTTCTTCTTTAAGGGCACAGTCTTCCTGACCCAGTCACCTCCT
This sequence comes from Ailurus styani, assembly GCA_002007465.1. Taxonomy (NCBI): domain Eukaryota; kingdom Metazoa; phylum Chordata; class Mammalia; order Carnivora; family Ailuridae; genus Ailurus; species Ailurus styani. Next base: position 1,827,023 of record LNAC01000304.1, on the reverse strand, counting down.
AGAGGCCCCACCCCCAGCACCGTCACACTGGGGCACACACACATTCAGACCAGAGCATGAGTCACGTGGCAGGTTTTCTTCTTGCTTTGTCCAGGCTCCCCTCCCCCGCCTCCACCCCGCACCCTCTAAACAGGGCCACTGCCCTCTGCGGATTGCCTTGGCTTCCACCAGTGAGTTGATGTCTGGCCAGCATTTCACTCGGCTCTTGCTGTGTAGTTTGAACATCCGCAGGGAGGACACGTAGGCTGCCTGTCTTAGCAGAGTACTTTCTCTCACTGGAGAACCGATTATGGGTTCGGGTACAGTGATTGGATTGGGAGTGGTATGCTTTGACCCCGTTTGCCCCTCCAGCCCTCTCGTTTTGACACCTTGCTCCTTGCAGAACTTGAGGTTTTTCAGGAATGCGTGTGGTCGAACTTCATACCTTGTGGTTCTGTATTTGGGCATTGGCCTACCCACTAAAATGTACTTGTAACCCCCAAATCGATACATGTGGGACTCTCCCGGTTACTCACAGACGTGTGTGTGCAGTGACACAAAATTCTAGTCACCCGTAAGGCAAGCTCCTGGCCCCGCCATCTTACTTCAGCTCATTGACTATAAACAAGTGTCCTTTGTACAGACTGTTTAGTGCCACGTTTTTCACATTTTCGTGCTTTTTTTTTTTAATTGGTAATTTGCTGTTTGTCGTGGGCCCAAAACGCAGGGCTGGAGTGCCTCTGGTGTTTCCACGTGCAAGAAGCCAGCAGCGCGCCTGGTAGAGAGAAGCCGTTGGGCAAATGAGCTTCATTCGGGTATGAGTTATAGCGAGGCAGTCGTGACTTCAGTGTTAATGAATCAGCGGTATATATTCAAGAAGATGTCTTAAAACAGAAACACAAAAAAGCGGGGTTGTATATTGACTGGTTTACAAAAACGTGACCAGAGGCTCGTAGGAACCCAGCCCTACATATCACTTAGGGACATCGCTTTGGTCGTTGCTAATTTGGTGTTCGTGGTGAGTTTATGGAACGTAACGGCTGCAGAAAAGAGAAACAAAACACTTGACTGTGTTACAGACCGAAGGTTGGTGTCACCCCCAAATTCACGTATTGGAACCTAACCCTCAACTGGATGGTATTAGGAGGTGCGGCCCTTGGGCCATGGTCAGGCCGGGAGAGCTGAGCCCCCACCAGGGTTGGAGAGCCCCACTGTTGTTTCCAGCATGTGAGGACACGGCGATAGGATGGCTGCCTAGGAACCCGGATGAGGGTCTCCCCCAGACACCGACCCCGCGGCGCCTCGATCTTGGTCTTCTAGCCTCCGTGACTGTGAGAAACACGTTTCTGTTTCTAAGCCGCCGCGTCTAGGGCGCTCTGTTACAGCAGCCCGAAGGGACTGAGACAGACTGTATCTCCATTTCCTTACAGCAGAGGTGCCTGTGCGGAAGCGATCTGGCCTAAGACATGACTACCTGTGACTTGTTCTGCCGTGTCTCTGCAGATGACCTGAGTGACGGTTTTCATCCTAGGCTTTCTCTCCCAGGTGTAACTAGCATGGTCAATGCAGGAGCGATGAGCGGCTCTGGAAACCTGATGGATTTCCTCGACGAGCCTTTCCCTGATGTGGGGACGTATGAGGACTTCCACACCATCGACTGGCTACGGGAAAAGTCCCGGGACACCGACAGACACCGAAAGGTAGGCGGCATCCGTGAAGACGCGTCGAAGGGGCTCCCTCCAGGTGGCTGGATCGTGCTTTCTGGGGACGGTGGCGGAGGTGGGGTTGGGTCGCACGTCCCACGCCGGGAGAGGTTCTGGAGAAGAGAAGGCTAGCGAGAGAGGCAGAGACGTGGACGGCCAATCACGAGATGACCCGCTTTGGGGGAAGGCTGCGCCACACAGAGGTATGGTGTGGACGGCGACGAGGGCACCCTGGGACCTGACCGATCAGCTGCACCCCGCCCTTGACGCCTTTAGGCTGGGGGACTTTGGGGGCGCCGTCTCTAGACCCTGCTTTCCCCTCTGCCGGGCTGGAGTTCGTGAGCTGGCCATCAGTCTGTTTCAGCGGCCACCGTGCAGTCGGGTGTGTGTGCTGTGGGCTCATTCGGGCGGCCGGTTAGGGAAGGGCGTTTTAGAGACGGTGGCGTTTCACTTGGGCCTTGAAGGTTGACTCGGAGTCTGCTACGCGGAGAAAGGGGAAAAGATTCGAAAGTCAGGAGGGGCCCTTTTTTAAGTCGCAGAGGCCTGCGAGAACGCGGCCCAGCAGACGGCTCCGGAGCTCTGCGGCCTGGGGGGGCCCACAGGAGGGGAGGACACGGGCGGGGCGCCGTGCCCGGAGTGACCGAGGACGTTTCCTCTCCGTGGTCACAGAGTACGAGACCCACGCACCGCAGAGGGGGAGACAGGAAAGCTTGGGAGTCGGTTTAGGAGGAGGAGGAAGGTCTGACCACAGGCAGTGAGGCCCACGTGGAGAGAGGCTCAGGGTCAGGAGTTACTCGGGGGAGCCCCTGACGGGGTTGGGGGGCGTTTATTGGGGATAGGGCAGGGAGCGGAGTCCAGGATGAGGCCCGGCTGTGGTTAGCAGGGGGCGATGCCCTCGGGGGCAAGCAGGAAGGAAAGGGGAGCAACAGATCTGCGGGCGAGGCCGGCGAGTCCTGGGGCAGCCACTGCGTGCCTGCGGCGGGGCGTGGTTGGCAGGTGGCGAGAACTCTGTAGTTCAAGGGCGAGGTCGGGCTGCGGTGCGGAAGGAGGGGGCCCGGCCTGTGGGCGCTGAAGCTTTCAAAGCGGCCCCGGTGGCCTGGGT
>LNAC01000304.1:1808388-1823903 GCA_002007465.1 Ailurus styani | reverse complement strand
GGGCGGCCCGCGGCGGGGGTTGTCGGACTGCGGCCCCCGGGCCGGGCCAGCCTGGCACCGGCTGCGGTCAGAGACCCCCCCCAGAACACGCCGCGCCCGTTCACATGCCGCCGGCAGAGCTGAGCGCTGGAGACGGGCCGCTGGGCCGCAGAGCCGAACGTCTTCCCGGAGAACGTTCTCGGGCTGTGAGGGGGAGGGCGCCGCAGAGCCAGGCCGGGAGGGAGGCGGTGGCCCGGCGGTGTGCTCGGACACGGTCACGGTCACCGCGCCGCGATGGCGAGAGTGGTCCTTCTTACTTAAGATGGTGCCATTCAGGTGGCTTCCGAGTCATCGGCCTTCAAATCACGCTTAGCGAGTTTTTGGAGTCGAGCGGATTTGGGGGGCTTCTAAGTCCTCCGATGGCGTCTCCCCAACTCTGCCCGAACCCGAAAGCCCAGTTTGTCACCGCGCCAGGTAGTGGGGAAGGGGGAAGAAAGGGGCAGGGCAGTTGCTGAATCACATTCATTTTCTCCCTCGCCCCGTTTCCCGGAGGAAACCGTTTCGGGGAAGGAAGCGCGAATGGGAGACCGGATCTGGAATCAGCGCCGTGTCTTTCTGTTTCTAGATAACCAGCAAGAGCAAGGAGTCCATATGGGAGTTCATCAAGAGTCTGCTGGACGCCTGGTCGGGCTGGGTGGTGATGCTGCTCATCGGCCTGCTGGCGGGTACGTGGGGGGCGCCCCGGGCCGGAGCTCCAGGGGCCGGGCCCGGAGGCCCAGCCGCTCCGGTTCCGGCCGGGGTTCTGGGAAGGGACCGGTTCTCTTGTCACCGGGGCAAGGGATCTATTGCTTGAAATACCTCAGAGCAGGACGCACGACCACACCTTTAACATAAGACGTATCCTCAGTAAGGCAAGACCCCAGGGCATGGGCCCAACTGCAGTCCCTGGAGAAAAGCCGTGCGTGGAGAGCCAGCCGTGTCCGCACAGCGCAGAGGTCTGCGGCCACACTGGATTTTATCGAAAGCGGGTAGTTTGTATTCCGTAGTCCTCGGCCGTGTAGAAGGCAAGCAAGGACGGGGAAGCTGTGCCCTCTCTCCAGTGGCCTGTCAGAGCGCTCCTCACTACGACCCGCAGGCCCTGGACTGAGCCGTCCACATCCTAGGGGACTCAGAGCATATTCGAGACGCCCGCAGGGTCTGACGTAGGCCCAGGACAAGTGTGTTGTCCTCTGGGCCGTGTGTTGTTCTGACCCTCAGGGCCTCTGCGCCCTTCACTTTTATAATCTCTGCACCACGCTTGCGAGCGTTCGATGTTTCCAGAGTGAATGGAGGCATATCTGGAAAGGAAACTTGCCCTTTCAACATTAAATGTACCAGCTCACCGCGGAAAGTCTTTCCTTTTAGGAGGCTCTGAAGGTTAATGTCTAGGAATAACAACATCCGAGCACACTAAGTGAGTCCCTTAATAGAACTCGCCTACCTGTGACAACTTAATAGTTACGGTCATGGGATCGATCAGCAGATGACTGTAATAAAGGCAGAATAAAGTAGATGCTCCAAGAACGACGGACCGCTAACGGGGCATAGACACAGGCTGTGACGACAGGGTTTGATGTCTGGGCATTCTTTCATCGAGTGCATACACAGTTGCAGGAGGGGCTCGGTTCCCAGCGAGGGCGGCCCGCGCTCAAGAGCCGAGAGGAGCGCGAGGGCGGATCCTGTTCCCGCGTTTCCCCAGTCCTTCCCAGGGGCGGCCGCGGTATAGACCGTCAGCAGTGTTGACAGGGATTCGATTTCATGGCTGTCCCGTGTTTCGCCACCAATTTGTTTGACTGCTTCCACGAACACCTTTGAAGGTAGGCAGGTCGGGATTTGTTGTGAATTTTGATGTCTTTATTTAGAAGAGATTTATGAAACTGTGTACCGTGTCATTATTCTGGGCTTCTAGGCAAGAGAAGTGAATAGAGGAAATGAAGAAATCCGGAATAGATGTGCTTTGATTTCCCGTAGGAGCCCGATTGGGCTCTCTTGAACAGATCTGATATTGACCACTTGGCTTCCCTGTCATCCCAATTTCCCCTAGTCCTTTCTGGAAGAATCCCCTGAGGAATGAAAGCAAAAAATTTTGCTGCCTGGACTTCAAGTCAAGCGTCTCCCTGGAGATGGTGCCCTACGTTGGGGAGCCCCCCTCCTTTCTCCCAGCCCCCACCGGTGGTCCTCATGTGCAGCCAGGGTTGGGCACCCCGGCGAAGGGCGCTCCGTGCACGCCCCCCGGGTGAATACAGGAGGAAGGCGACAAGAGGGGGACGCTGCCGTGAAGGGGAAGCCAGCACATTGTGTCCCCTCCGCTTTGCTCTTCCCCAGTCGTTCTGCCAGTGGGAGGACTCAGGAGTCACCCCCGCCTGTCCAGCCTCTCTCCTTGGGGGAGTCACTCCCACGATGGAGAGGCCGGCGGCTCCTGCGGGACGCTTGTCGGAAGTGCCCACTGGGTGTCGCTGTTGCTCCACCGGACGAAGCCGGGCGGCCAGCGCCGTGAGGCCGAGCCCCGCGGAGGAGTAGGGACGAAATCGGGGAGATCACCGGGCCTTGCCCTTGCGTATCTACAGGACCCCCCTCGGCTTCTTTAGGTCTTTGTCCACATGTCTTCTAACGCTTGAGGCATTCCCACAGCGCCTTTTCTCAAAGTCATCTCTCCCTCTCTCGGCCTCGCCCCCCTCGCCCCCAGTGTGCGTGTGTGCGTGTGTGCGCGTGTGCGTGTGTGTGTAAAAGCTTTATTAAGGTATAATTCACATTCCACCCAGTTCACCTCGTCAGTGTGCAATGCAGCGGTTTCTAGCCTATTCAGAGTTGTAAAAGCATCACTGTAGTCCGTTCTAGAACATTCTCACCGGCCCCCAAAGGACCTCCACAGCTCCTCGCTGTGAAGCCCCGCGGCCCCAGGAAGCCGCTAACCTAACTCTGTGTCTCTGCATATTTGGCTGTTCTGGACATTTCGTAGAAGTGGACTCCGACAGCATGGGGTCTCGTGGTTGGCTTCTCCGCTCGGCGTCATGTTCCCGGGCTCCGACCCGGGGCGGGCATCAGCGCTCTGTTCTCTTGTGTGGCCAAGTACTCTTCCACCGTGTGGCTGGACCACATCTGACGTGTGCATTCAGCAGGATCCGGCCTGGTCCCTACCTTGGCGTGCAAACCCCACAGCAGAATCCCCCCCTGCACTTATGGCCTAGACACTGTACACACTCACACACACCCGCGTGATTAGGAGAGGAGAGGTGTGATGATGGGGGAATGACCGGGAGCCACACCCACCCAGACTCGGGAAATCGGGAAAGGCTTCCCAGAGGACGCGATGTCAATATGAATCCGGAAGACGAAGAGGGGGTTGCCGGCTCTGGGAAGGGCAGTGCTGATTGAGGTGGTGTAGAGGGGAGGGCCGGGGCCCCTCCGGGAACAGGCTGTGGGCGGGATGGGGGCGTTAGCGACCGAAAGGGATGAGGCGGGAAAGCTCCAAGGGGCCAGCTGTTTGAGTCCGCCACCTGCAAAGGAGTCAGGCGTTCTCCCAAGAACAGTGGGAGCTATAGATGGAACGGGAGAGCAGGGAAGGGTAAACCCTAACGCAGGTGTACAGGTGCAGGTGGGGAACGGATACTGTTGTGGGAATCCTGTAAAAGTTTGAAAAGTGTAGTAGCCTGAAAGTGTTCCCTGCCTCTGTAAAAGACTCTGGAATGGTGGGTTATTCTGGAAAGAGATCCAAGGTAGCCTCCCATGGCCCACTGCATACTCTAATTTATCTGACTTCTATTCGCCTTTAAAGTGGTTACCTACTTATATAGATCCACAATCCCTTATCCATGATTTTAAAATCCAGAAAGTTCTAACGAGTGGGATTTTCCAAATTTGGTTCCCATTTGGTGGCAAAACCTTACTTAAATGACGAGGCTGTTACGGTCCTTATGCCTCGCTTGCGTCTGGTTTGTCAGGTCTGCGTGAGAAATACCAATGTGTGTGATCCCAGCATCAGGCCCCAGAAGCCGCTGAGGGGGTAACCTCATTTATAGGGCCCGTGTACCCTTTTTCTAGAATTTGGACGGGATGCATTCTGAAAGCTGCTTGGCCCCAGTGGCTTGTGACGACTTAAGCCCTGCATGTCTGTTGCTCCTGCCGGATTTCAGCCACCCGAGCACCCGCTGTCTCGGTGTCTGTTTCTCACGGGGCTGGGCGTGGCCTTGCCCACACCGGAAGTACCCAGGGCACCGCTCCCGTGGCCCGTCCGCAGAGCGGTTCCCTCCCCCCCGCCACGGTCAGCCCCAGGGCCCTGTGTTCTCCTGCCTCCTCACAGGGTGGTTCCTCTGAGTGGCTCTTGCTGCTTCTTCCAGGCACCTTGGCCGGGGTCATCGATCTCGCCGTCGACTGGATGACCGACTTGAAGGAGGGGGTCTGCCTGTCCGCCTTCTGGTACAGCCACGAGCAGTGCTGCTGGACTTCCAACGAGACCACTTTTGAGGACAGGGACAAGTGTCCCCTCTGGCAGAAATGGTCGGAGCTGCTGGTGAATCAGTCGGAGGTGGGTTTCTGGACGCTTTGGAACAGTGCTGGGCCTTCTGTGCCTGCCTGTGCTGCCTTCCAGTGTCTGCTCTGTCCTTCCAGTGTCTCTTCTGGTAACTGTTCTTGGCTCAGTCCCAGCCCGACTTGGCTGCTTCTAGCTCTGATGCGCAAACTTGAGTCAGAAAAGCTCTCCCCCCCAGTCCACGTGCACGATGTATGTACATATTTACAGAAGCCTTGTTGTTTTTCCTCCCGAGGGTGGTGTGCTGAAGAAACAGGGTTGCCTTTTATGCCTTCCGATATGAAAAGAAGTTATCTTTTTTTTTTATAAAAAACAATACCAGCTTTAGTGAGACACGATTCACATTCTACATGGTTTGCTCATTTAAAATGTTCAGTGCCCTGGTTTTTAGAAGATTCAGAGTTGTGCTACCATCAGCACAATACAATTTTGGAACACCTTCGTCATCCCAAAAGAACCGTCGTACCCATTGGCGGCCACTCCCCATTCCTGCCAACCCACCAGGCCTGAGCAAGCCCTGACCCCTCTGTCTCCAAGTGGAATCGAACGCTGGGTGGAGTTTGGTGCCCCGCTTCTTTCACTCAGCGTCACGTTTTTCAGGTTCATTCATGCTGTAGGGTAAGTTGGCGTTCCCGTCCTTTTCGTGGCCGAATCCTGTTTCGTTGTATGGCTGGACCACCTCTAGCCACTCCATAGTTGAGCAACGTGGGCTGCTTCCGCTCTTGAGCCGTTAGGAATGATTTTGTTTTGAACGTTCGTACACAGGTTTTTGCATGGGCGTAGTTTTCATCTCTCTTGGGTCTCCACTTAGTCGGCGAATTGCTGGGTCCTGTGGTAGCTCCGTGTTAAACCTTTTGAGGAGTATTTTCCAGAGTCATCTCGCCATTTTCCAATCCCACCAGCCGCGCAGGAGGGTTCCCGTTGGGCCACCTCCTCATCAGCACTTGTGATGATTGTCTGGATTCGATTCCAGCCATGCCGGCAGGTGTGACGTGCCATCTCAGTGTGGTTTAAGTACTCGTCTTCCAAGGCATTTTAGGAGTGCCTTGCTGAGGATGTTTCTGGGCCTTCTGAGATGGGAGTGTCCAGGTGAGCTACAGACCGGGCGCTTGCCTTCATGGCACTCAGAGCTTCCCATCTGTACAAAAGTCTTCATTCAGGAAAGAGGTTGTCTTGTAACTGAACTTAGCGGCAATTACAGTGACCTTGGGTCACAGGCAGATCGGAAACCCAGGTGGGGTAGGGGAGCTAGGTTGGCGAGATTCACATGAGGGGTAGTGTGAGGATGTATTTTTAGAAATGGATGTGATTTATCCCTTTTCTTCCCCCCTCCCCAACCACATGCTCCCCCAACCTCCCCACAGACTTATGACAGCTGAAGATATGTGGAATGCACTGGGCCATTTTGCTAAACCTCTTCCTCAGTGGAATTGAAAATTAATTCTTTCCCATCTCAGAAGTAGACCAGGATCTTGAAGTCTCATACGTTCTCAGTGCTCGCCATTACTTCCCAAATAAATTCTCTACTTGGGTTGATGGGAGTGGTCAGGCAGAATTGGCTGGACACCATCTTTTATTTCTTGTCTCCTACTTACAATATGTTTTTTGTAAGCAGCAAGTCAAGACCACAGAAAGCCCTGCTGTCCCCGCGGAGGGGGTGGGGCCGCGGCACTTGGCTCTGTTATGGCTCATGTGTTCTTTCTTGTTTTGTGTGTGTTGTTCAGGGTGCCAGTGCTTACATTCTGAATTACCTCATGTACATCCTGTGGGCATTGCTGTTTGCCTTTTTGGCTGTCTCCCTGGTGCGCATCTTTGCACCATATGCCTGTGGCTCGGGTATTCCAGAGGTGAGTAGTGGTCGAGTTTCTTCTGTGCCAATAATAAGCAAAGCAAATGCTCAGGTAGCACTTGGGTGCTGAGCACAGTCCCAAGCATTTGATATCTGTTAATTCGCTGAGTCCTTACAGGGAGCCTATGAGGTAGGTTCTGCTATTTTTCTTTTGATAGTTGAGGAAAGTGAAGCACAGAGAGGTTAAGCAGCTTGCCTGAGGCCACACAGCTATTCACTACAAGTTGAACCCTGCTATCTGGCTTCAGAATTTTGCTCTGTTCAGGATTTATGCTCTTTCTGCTTCTCAGATGATTAAATTCTTGTCTTTGCAAACCAGGCATAACTCTTAAAGCCTGTGCAATTAGTTCATTAAACATATACCTAAACGTGGCCCTTCAGGAACTTTAGTGCATCTGCGATGTAATGTGAACGAAAGACAGTAACGGAGCTTTGTTGCTCAGAACATCGACTGATGAGTCAACCCTCATGTGAGCAAACTCCCTTGCCACGTTTTGCTCTTCCAGTGACGGGGTAACAGCGATCTTTAAAAAACTTAATTCCGCTTTCAGGGCATGCTTTGTGAATGCACCCCTGAGAGTTTAGAGTTCTTATATTGTCTAGCACTTTCATGTAACCCAAGTATGAGGGAAGTGACCTCATCGATCAAGAGGAATGCTTGAGATTAAACTTCAGACCTGGAGGATCTATTGGCTAGAATAATGGTAATTGAGTGAGTTCCCCCAAAAGCCCAGACAGTGAACATTTTAGCCAGAAATAAGTTTTAAAATTCTTATACTGAGGTGTCCGGATGGCTCAGTCGGTTAAGCGACTGACTCTTGGTTTCAGCTCAGGTCATGATCTCAGGGTCCTGAGATTGAGGCCTGCATGGGGCTCCACACTTAGCACGTAGTCTGCTTGGGACTCTCTCTCTCCCTCTCCTCTGCCCCTGCCCCCTGTGTGCACGTGCTCTCTCTCTCTCTCAAACAGATCAATAAATACATTTTTTAGAAAGTTCTTATATTATCACTATAGTCAAGCGGGTGCTTCAGCAGGGCCCCTAGAGCTGGAGATGGTGAGTTTAACGACGCAACCGGTGGTGGCAACAGACCCACATTGGTCTCCGCTCCCCTGCACCCACCCTCTTCGGTGGTATTTGCCAACACGGCCGCTGTTCTGGGCAGTTCCTGGAAAGGGCTGGCGTCATTAAAAGATTGTCAAAAGAAAAGCCCAACGTTGTCCTGTGCCAGGAAAGAGAGTGAGAGATAAAAAGAATATGTCAGGCCAACTTTTTGTTGGTTTGCATTAACCTGTTGCTGCAGGAACCGGAAGAGCAAGCTGCAGCAGCATCCTGTCGCCTTAGCGAGTCCCTTCTGCTCCTGCACAGCCTGGGCATTTCCTCGGGTCCCCTGGCCGTGTGGCATTGTTTCTGGGCCAAACGGCAGCAGGAGCACAACCCTCGGAAACTTGCATCAGTGACGCATGTGAAAGAGAGAGAAACCTAGAAAAACAGTAACCCAGGGACCTGGCTCAGTCTTTCAGCGTCTGCCTTTGGCTCAGCTCCTGATCCCGGGGTCCTGGGATCGAGTCCCACTTCGCGCTCAGTGGGGAGTCCGCTTCTCCCTCTGCCTGCTGCTCCTGCTGCTTGTGCTCTCTCTCTCTCCCTGACAAATAAATTAATAAAACCTTAAAAAAAACCCCAGTAGCCCAGTTTACACGTGTGAAACAGTTTAGAAACATAGACTCACTAGCGCGTGTGTGAACCGATGGCCATTGGAGGCCCTTGCTGTGTGCGTTTTGTGCCTTCCTGCCCGGCTCCGTTCAGCTGGGGCCATTTTCCACGTGCGCTCTGTGTTTCTCGCAGATGAAATTGGGCATAAACAGAGGCGAAATCTGCGTTATGCTCTAGTTCTTCCCCAGTGCATGAGTCACATTGGAACAAATTTGTGTTTGCAAAACCAGCGTTACGGCAGAATGGACTATGTCGTATTTGGTGTCGAAGACCTGAGGCTCCCTGGACGCTAAAAAGCGCAGACTGGCGTGGCCTCTCTGCTCGGCCATCCCACTGCCTGACAGTAGGCTTTTTTGGACCCAAACTGCCTTTGCAAAATGAGCAGGTGGCCAATGGGGAATTGGAGAATTTAAAGCAGCAATAAAAGGGGTAATGGGCAATCCCATCTCCCCCTTCTAAGAACCAGAGACACCTGGTTCAGCTTGTGATTTTTTAAAAATTTAATTTTATTTCTTTATTTGACAGAGAGAGCACAAGTAGGCAGAGTGAGAGAGAGAGGGAGAAGCAGACTCCCGCTGAGCAGGGAGCCCGATGCAAGCTTGATCCCAGGACCCCGGGATCACGACCTGAGCCGAAGGCAGATGCTTAACCGATTGAGCCACCCAGGCGCCCCTCAGCTTGTGATCTTGTAGACAGACAGGGGGCTTGGATGTGAGCTCTCTCTGGGAGGGGCTGCCTGGACTTGGTTTTGTCCAAAGAGGGCATTTATTTGTGATAGCTGAACGCAAAAGGAATTAAATCCGAAGTCGAGTGACATTCCCTATGTGGCGAACGTGCAAGGCACACACACTGGTGTGCATGAAATTCAGGAAATCAGCAGCCAGTGAAAAAAGTGGCAGAAGACTATGTAGAGTATGATTGTGTTTATACGAAGTCCACACACAGCCGCAGTGAAACCGCACACTGTTTAGGGACACCCGTGTGTGCTAAATGTGTAAAGACAGGCAAGGAAATGACTGGGCTCGGGGAGGAGGAAGGTTCCACCCAGGAAGCCAACACGGGGCTTTCATAGGTCCCCACTCTTCTCTCTGGAATGTGCTGGTGGGGACGTGGGTGCCTGTTTTATTAATACACTTTTATTATTTTTTTAAAAGATTTTATTTATTTGACAGAGAGAGAGAGAGAGAGATCACAAGTAGGCAGAGAGGCAGGCAGAGAGGAGGAAGCAGGCTTCGTGCTGAGCAGGGAGCCCAACGTCAGGACTCGATCCCAGGACCCTGAGATCATGACCTGAGCTGAAGGCGCCCCCACAATAATCTTTTAGGATTATTCCTCCAGGAACCCAGTGGAGCTTTTATAATTCAATTTTGGTTACCAGGACTCCGTAGTAAGAGGATTCTCACTATTATCATAGGAGAGCTTGAAATCCCTAACCTTAGGGCCCAGCTCTAGGAGGAAAGGGACAGAGTGAAAAGGAAATGTTAATAAATGGTCCACGCGTAGAAACAACCTCCTAGTCAAAACCCAGCTAGCCGCATAAACCAGCTTCACTCAGACTGAGATACAGGCCCATTCTCCCTCATTTTAGCAAAGGTGCTCACGGAGCTATTTGGAAAATAAACCTCTGTCCGTCCGAGGCGACGTGGTGTGGCGCACGGCGTCAGCGCGCACTTAGGCGGGGTGCCCTTTACTGATCGCTCGTCCTCCCCAGCCTTTGCTTCTGAAACATTTTGATGGCCTAGAACGGACATTCCTTTGGAAACATTTTTAAAAATGCAGATTGAGAGAACGTTGATTTTCGTGTAATCAATGCTCTTGTTTAAGCTCTATGAAGCACACTGGAAAGCGTTCTTGGACGTGGGGAGTTAGAAGTAGGCGAGGGTGTCCCTCTTCGTGTCCCTGTTTGCTTTGTTGGTAGAACCACTGCTGACTCTGTAAGAAATCACGTCCTCTTAAAACTTACTTTGAACGGATGTTCCCGTTCATTACCAAAAGTGAGCACTCTCACAAATGTTTATTTACCGGGAAGGCTTTCACCTTGAACACCAGCAACTTGGAAACCCACCCGCACACATCCCGCGAAAGCTCTGCCTGATTCAGTCTCTATTGATTCATGTGAAGCAAGTGATTAGGTTTTGGCATTCACTGGGAATGAATTTGCTTTCTTTAGTCCCTAATGTGATCATGACAATTTCATAAAATCATTATAGCGAATTACCAAATACCTATTACATTGTTCATTTCACCGCATGTCATGGCTGGCAGAGGCTCAGGTAATTTAGATGCTTGTGATCTTCTAAATGGTATTACACTCTCAAACTGTACCCTAGGGTCCAAATGCACATTAACTAACTGACAAGAAATTATAGATAATTTTATCCGAGGCAACACAAAAGGGCAGGACTGTGGCAGGCATAATAAAATATCCCTTAAATAAAGAGATCTGAGATCCCCCGAGCCCCGGCTCAAATAAGCCAGCTACCCCTAGTTAAAGACCACTTTCGCCACCACTGGTCTGTCTGCCATTAGTTAGGGGCTAGTTCAAGAAACACCGTCAACTGTCTAGCTAGAAGACCTCGCTCGCTAGACTGCCACGCTCCCTCGCTTGGTCTTTCTCCGTGAATTAAGAACCAGATCTCTGTCAATAATGCCTGAGAGGATATGACATGCTGCCGGTGAGTGTTTTGGGACCATCCCTTAAGTACGGAGAAATTAGGAATACCTGTACTACTCTCTTCACGAATGGAGCACTGGTTCTCCATGTGGGCTGCATTTTCGAATCATCTGCGGAGGCCGTAATTCCCCTGCCCAGGCTACACCTCAGACCAACTGCATCACATCCCCAGGGAAAGAGCTGGTCCTCACTGGTACCCAGTTCCCCAAGTGATTCCAGGGAGTGCCAAGGCCTAGAGAAGGTCTTGAAAAGGACTGTAGTAGCTTTTTGAGACATTGATTTCTCGGCAGAACAATGTCCACTAGGAGGCACTTTGAATATATGCAAATATCCTGACCGACAAGAGAGAACCTTGTCCCATTGTGTGTTAGGCAGCGGGGAAAACGGAAATTGACCGCAAATTTCATTGGCTGACTCACTCATCCTAGGCTTGTAAATTGCCAGCTCCCACAGTAAACATTCATTCCACTTTAGCCAGTTGTGGGAGAGGTTAAAGGTAAAAAATGGTTTACCCATTGGTGATGCTTCTGTATCCAAAGAATAGGGGTTTTTTGGGCGCCTGGGTGGCTCAGTGGGTTAAAGCCTCTGCTTTCGGCTCAGGTCATGATCTCAGCGTCCTGGGATCGAGGCCCGCATCAGGCTCTCTGCTCAGCAGGGAGCCTGCTTCCTCCTCTCCCTGTCTCTCTGCCTGCCTCTCTGCCTACTTGTAATCTCTCTCTGTGTGTCAAATAAATAAATAAAATCTTCAAAGAATAGGGGTTTTAGATGAAGAGGACTCCAGTATGTGAAATTCATCACTGAGACTTGCAGCCAGTTGAATTCTAAAGGCATAAGGCACACTGCACCTTTAGGAAGAAAGCCATTATCTGGCTTTTGTTTGGCCTTTACAAAATGTGGCAGATCTGAAAACAGAGCAAGACGACTCTACCTATAGTCGGAGTCCTTCCCAAAACCAGAGGGCAGGATTCGACAGAAGGGAAGGAGTTGTCCTGGAATCGAACGTCTTTACATCCCCTGGAGAGGTGTTATTAGAATGTTGAGCCTCTTCTTTTTCCAACATGGTGTTAGGAATATTTTCACACATACAGAAAAGTTGAAATAATTGGGCAGTAAACGCCCGTACCCCTGGCCTGCAGCAGGGTCAGCAGACTTTGCAGTAAAAGGCAGGGAGTCACCATTTTAGGCTTTGTGAGCCGAGAGGCAAAATCTAGCAACTATTTTCAGTAAAAGGCTAATAGTCTTGTTTATAAATTACATTTTTAAAAAAGATTTATTTATTTATTTGACACACAGAGAGATAGAGAGCACAAGTAGGCAGAGTGGCAGGCAGAGGGAGAGGGAGAGGGAGAATCAGGCTCCCCGCTGAGCAGGGAGCCTGATGCGGGACTCGATCTCAGGACCTCGGGATCATGACCTGAGCCGAAGGCCGACCCTTAACGACTGAACCACCCAGGCGCCCTATAAATTACATTTAAAAATGTTAAAAGCACCCTTAGTTCGTAGGTCATAACAGAAATAGGCAGCGGGCTGGATTTGGCTCATGGGCCGTAGTTTGCCAACCCTGACCTACAGTTGAGTTGACGTTTTGTTCCATTTGCTTTGTCACAGAGCTAGCCAGCTTTCCGGCTCTTTATCTTGGACTTCCCTCAATAATAAAAAATTAACAGTTAAATATCAGTAGATACACGTTTCTCTTCAACACGACAAAGGGTAATATGAACAGGATAAAATGCCGTAAAGAAAATGAGACCCTGATAATTACTTCTTCAGTCTTCATTACGATCTCTTATTACTTTAGAAATTCTTTTTTTTTTAAGATTTCTTTATTTTAGAGAGAGTGTGTTTGTGGGGGGTGAGGAGGAAGGGCAGAGGGGGAAAGAGAGAGAGATTCTTAAGCAGACTTGGCACTGAGCATGGAGCCCAACGCAAGGCTCGATCCCCTGACCCTGAGATCAGGACCTGAGCTGAAACCAAGAGTCAGATGCTTAGCCGACTGAGCAGGCCAGGGCCTCCCCCTACTTTAGAAATTCTTAAGGTTCGCTACGCATCGAATGGTTTCAAGTTACCATTAATACAGTATGTTATCATAAGTTCTGTTAATATAAACTTATAGTCAACTCCAAAACTAAAGTAGCTTCTCGGTGTGATCGAGCGAGTCCAGTGGCGGGGAACCGGTTCCTTTCCTCGCTGTGGCATCCAGGCGGCTCACTCGCCCCCATTCTCCATCCTCTGTTGCAGATAAAGACCATTTTGAGCGGCTTCATCATCAGGGGCTACTTGGGAAAGTGGACCCTCCTGATCAAGACCGTCACGCTGGTGCTGGTGGTGTCCTCCGGCCTCAGCCTGGGGAAGGAAGGGCCGCTGGTACACGTGGCTTGCTGCTGTGGCAACTTCTTCAGCAGCCTGTTCTCCAAGTACAGCAAGAACGAGGGCAAGAGGCGCGAGGTGAGCAGGCCGGGTTCCCGTCTGCGGGGACGGCCTCTTCTGGAAGCCCCGCCGCGGCTCCCCTGCACACGCAGGTCTGCGTGCCCGGCTGGGGCTCACGGAATGCTTTGCCTCGCAGGTGCTCTCCGCCGCCGCCGCCGCCGGAGTCTCCGTGGCCTTCGGTGCTCCGATCGGCGGTGTGCTCTTCAGTCTTGAGGAGGTGAGAGGGGGCAGCGGGTGGAGGGGGGCTTCCTGCTTTGGGGGGGGGCGGCGACCGGGTGGGTGGCTAGCACAGCAGGGGGCCTCCATCTCCAGCCCTTCGAGGACTGCGTTCGAAGGGGTCTTGACAAGATTCCTGCAGCTCATTAAGAAGCCACGATTTTTGCCGTTAAGTATGTTTTCTAGTATTTTAAAATCACCAATGTTATTATTATTATTTTTTGAAGTTTGAAGTCTCTCTTTCTCCTAACCAACTTAATGAGGCATTCCTGTTTTTGGCAACCCGAATGGGTCTATTCCAGGGATCAGCGAATGTTCTCTGCAAAGGGCCAGAGAGTAAATATTCTGGGTGCTGGGGGTCTTCCGTTCTCAGGTGGAACTACTCAGCTTTGTCATCGCAGCAGGAAAGCCGCCACACATAACACTCACATGAGTGGGCATGGCTGCATTTCTTGATTTTTAAATTTTTAAAAAAATATTTTATTTATTTATTTGACACAGAGAGAGAGAGAGATCACAAGTAGGCAGAGAGGCAGGCACAGAGAGAGGAGGAAGCAGGCTCCCCGCTAAGCAGGGAGCCCGATGTGGGGCTCGATCTCAGGACCCTGAGATCATGACCTGAGCCAAAGGCAGAGGCTTTAACCCACTGAGCCACCCAGGCGGCCCTAAATTTTTTTTAAGATTTTATTTATTTACTTGACAGAGAGAGAGCTAGAGAGAGAGCAAGCATGGGCAGGGGGAGGGGCAGAGCGAGAGGGAGAAGCAGACGCCCCGCTAAGCAAGGAGCCTGACATGGGGCTCCATCCCAGGACCCTGGGATCATGACCTGAGCTGAAGGCAGAAGCTTAATGACTGAGCCACCCAGGCACCCCTATGGCTGCATTTCAAGAAAACTTTCTTTGTGGATGCTGGAACATGCATCTACTATAATTTTCACATGTCACGAAATATTGCTTTTCTTTTGACTATTTCAAAGATCACAAGATATGTCTCTTTGACCCCCAACATTTAAAAACATAAAAAAAACCATTCTTAACTCATGTGCCCTACAAATACATTGGCCGGGCCAGGGTTTTCCCACCCTTGACCTACTCCGTTTTATTCTGTAGAATCAAATCCAGAGGTTTATTTGCTTTGGGGAAGGTCTTTGTGACATAAACAGAATTCAAGTGAACTATTTCCATTTCTCTTACAAAATAGCTCAAACACATCTTGAGTATTATCTGCTCCACTTTAAGACACGGAGTCCTTTACATGTCTTCGTGGGTACATCTTGGTCGTAATGAACCCTAGCCCGAGGAAGTCGGTACTTTCCCTCTTTGGTCCGAGTGCCACCCTCCCACTAAGCGCCACTGGGGGCCTGCCGATCAGGGGCTGGGGGCTCAGGGCGGCTCTTCCTTCGGCCCGCCTCATGCCCTCCTTGTTCGCCCAGGTCAGTTACTACTTCCCCCTGAAGACCTTGTGGAGGTCCTTTTTCGCGGCCCTGGTGGCAGCCTTCACGCTGCGATCCATCAATCCCTTTGGGAACAGCCGCCTCGTTCTCTTTTACGTGGAGTATCACACGCCCTGGTACATGGCCGAGCTCTTCCCCTTCATCCTGCTCGGGGTCTTCGGCGGCTTGTGGGGGACCCTCTTCATCCGCTGCAACATCGCCTGGTGCAGGAGGCGCAAAACCACCAGGCTGGGCAAGTACCCGGTGCTGGAGGTCATCGTGGTGACCGCCATCACCGCCATCATCGCCTACCCCAACCCCTACACGCGCCGCAGCACGAGCGAGCTCATTTCCGAGCTGTTCAACGACTGCGGGGCCCTCGAGTCTTCCCAGCTCTGTGACTACATCAACGACCCCAACATGACCCGGCCCGTGGACGACATCCCGGACCGGCCGGCCGGCGTCGGCGTCTACACGGCCATGTGGCAGCTGGCCCTGGCGCTGGTCTTCAAGATCGTCATCACCATCTTCACCTTCGGCATGAAGGTCGGTGAAGGGCGAGGAGGGGCGGGGCGGGGGGCGGCGGGGGACCAGGCTGTCTCCTTCCGGGGATAGCACCCTCCTCGCCGGGAGAAAGGGGGGGCGGGGAGGGAGAGGCGG